>PVIC010027388.1:0-23887 GCA_004025085.1 Thryonomys swinderianus
ATGAAACACCAGGATGTAGACTAAGGAAAAATGTATTTATTCTGACAATCTTTTAGAGCTTACCTTAAATTATTAAATATGTCCACAGATTTTAATGAAGTAGCTAAGGTTATGGTTGGTAACTTTAAGGCTGGAAAGAAAAAAGTTCAGTACAACAAATAAAAGAATTATTATTCATTCTACTTACAAAAAATGTTATTATGCTTCCAGATATGTGACACTTCCTGACTGAAACACCTATGCTGAACTGCTCCTTTGTGTTAATTGTTTTTCAAATTTCACAAGATGATCTGAGAAATCTCTAGGGATCTAAGTTGTCATGTGCAATGATAGTGCCAGACTGATGTGCTATTCAAGCAAAGATAACTGATATCTGTAATACTAGTTATAAAAAATAAGAGGACATTAAAGTATAAAAATTGTCTAGAAAACTTCTTTCTATTGGGTTAACCTTCCAGAATTTCTCAGACAAACCAAATTATTTCCAGAAAATCAAAGCCAGTATCTGAATCTGTTTACAAAAATCATCAATTCAAAATGCAACTCTTTGTCCTTGTTTCACTTGACATTTTAAAATGGTTTCTCATCCTCTTTTGTTTTTTAGCTGAACTTGTGTTCAGTACATTGTTGCTGTACCTCAAAAACCTCCCGTGAGGTAGAGGCCTGGCAGTCTGGGGAGCCAATGAGCACTGCAGAATTCAGCACAGCGAGTCTGGTAACACAGGAAGAGCATGAATAATATTTAGAGATCTAGCACACCTTAGTGGAAGTAATTATAATTACAACTGCTTTCAAGATTTAAATTTTAAATTCCATTGTTAGACTGAAATTTCCTTTCACCTAAACAGAGATGTTATCTTCAGGCATTTTACACTTAACTAGATGTGTTTTGTGCCCCCACAGCCTTCACAGTATAGGATAAATTTGATCTTGAGTGTTCTAAAGTGGAAATATTTCTTTCCATATTGAATAAAATTATTATACCACTGCCTAAGCTATCAAATGTGAGACATTCCTATTGTATGAGCTATCACAACAACGTATAGTATCAAGTTTTTCTCATTAAATGACTGTTACACATTTGGTCCACAAAAGTTTGTCAGGTTAGCTTTTGAAATGCTTCAAAGACTTTGGCTTCAAATATGTTTTTATATTCTGTTGGTTGCTAACTGGCCCTATTTCCTTCACCCTATTAAACTGTTACCAAGAAAGACAGTGGAAATTACCACAAATATCCTTCCTACTTTACACACAATTTCAGGAGCTTTCTGTTTTATCTCCTGTTCCATCTTTCTCTGTTACAGAGTTGAAGTAGGAAAAGGCTATGGTTTCAAAGTCTTTGTCTGTTCCAAAATTCATGTTGAAAATTAATCTTCAAAGCAGTGGGCACTGGGGCCTAATAGAAGCTTTTCGGGAATGGACCACACTTTTAAAGGGGTGAATAGGTTTGCTTTTTTGTTTGTTTGTTTTATTCAGTCATTAGATGTTGAGACCTTGACCTGAAACTTCTCCGGTCCACATCTGTGAGAAATACACTTCTGTCCTTTATAAATCACTCATTATGTAATATTTGATTACAATAGCACAAGACAATGTAAGACAAAACACATTCAAAAATAAGTGCATAGCATACAATCCAATCACTCCTATTCATGTAGCCTTCACTATATAAATGTATTTTTAGAATCAGAATATATATAATCTCAAGGTTATGATCGATTTACACTATTATTTATTTTTACACTCCATTCCGCTACTGGACAGGAGAAGTGAGCCATACCTCCTAGTTAGTCACTATCTACCATCTTGACTACTTGCCACACAACTGAAAACTAAAGAGGAAAATGTGTTTGTTGATAATTAAATACTTCATAGCAAGGAACTTCCAAAATGATGGGATAGAGACTCAGAAAACTCTCCCAAAATATCAAAAATACTGTCAGAAACAACTAGATTAGCATTCCAGAGGCACACAAACAAATTGAGAGGAATTTGCTCAAGAAAAACATCCATGAAAATATTGAGTCTGTAACATTTTTATCTTTCATCTGAAGCTGCTTCCTTTCCATTGTTCTCCTGCTCTGAGGACATGGTGATGCATGAATGCAGGACAAGCAGTGAAAAACAGCAGCTTTGCTGTTGAAGAAGGTGCACTGGTTTTGAGCGAGCACTGAACAACTCTATTGCACAGAACTACAACCATCTCTGCGGCGGTGGAAAGACCACTGCTAATTATCTTAGTATAGCAGTCCTGGTCCAAGTAGCAATAAAATGTCAGTCAAATTGGAAAATTAATAAGACGAACAAATGAGATGCTCATCATGGAACTTGAGGAGTTCCTACCTTCTCCAGCGAATCGGTGGGGTTTACAGATGCCTATGCACAGGATAAACCAGAAAAGACCCTGGCCTCCAGGTATCCTTGGCTGAACACGGGGCTTATACACTGTGAACCGTGAAGGTCTAAAACAAATCTAAAGCTGGTAAGGACTTGTGAAGTGCGAATTTTGAATGTTCAGATACATGCCAAAGACACAGCAACACAAAGACAGTGGGAGTTTTACTGACCCAAGGGGTTTAAGCACATTTTCTGAATCATTACTATTTGGTGATTAAACTGTGCTGTAAAAAGATGATCCCTAGGAAATGAGCCTTAAGAATATGGATAATATTTTTTTAACAACTGAGCAGACACACACACACACACACACACACACAAAGGTACCAACAATATACATAAAAAAAACAAAATCCAGGATAATATATTATCTAAAATATCTAGTTACCAATAAGATCAAGAAATTCAGGGCCCAGGATTTAGCTCAAGTGGTACTGTGCCTACTTTGGAAGCACAAGAGCCCGAGTTTGATCCCTAGTACCGCCAAAAAAAAAAAAAAAAAAAAAAAAAAAAAAAAAAATTAGAAAAAAAAAAAAAAAAAAAAAAAAAAAAAAAAAAAAAAAAAAAAAAAAAAAAAAAAAAAAAAAAAAAGACGAAAGAAATTTGGACATAATAAAACAAAAAATGACATATAAGAGGATGAAATAACAGTCCACAAAAAATGTTTCTCAGTGTGCCAGATTAGACTTAATAGACAAAAAAAATCAAAGAAGTAATTATAAATATCTTCAAAGAACAAAACAAAACCATGTTGAAAAATTGTTAAGAAAGTATGATGACAGCAAATTATCAAATAGTGTGCCAATTTAAAATTAGCAATTATAAAAAGAACTATAAGGAGATTGTGATATTGAAAAATAAAATTACTGAAAATAAAAATTCTCTACCATAATTCAATAGGACCTATGAATATTTTGGGGGGTTGGGGTTAGGGTACCAGAGATTGAACTTGGGACCTTGAAACAGAGAAAGAAACAGAGAAAAACAGAGAGAGAAATTCCTAAGATCAGAAATCCATATAGGGACATTATCATCAATTTCTTAAAAACAAAAAGAATTAGTTAAGTACTATTAGCAATTCTATGTCAACAAATTAGTTAACCTGGGTGAAATGAACAAATATCTCCAAACACAAAACTCATGAAGAACAGATCATGAAAAAGAGGGAAATGAATAAATCTTTACCTAGTAACATGATCAAATTGGTAACAAGTAAAACAAAAATGTGCTCACAAATATCTGATGACTGCACTAGTATATTTTGCCAGAAAGAACAAAGGCTAGCCTTTGTCAAACTTCTTTAAAGATTGAAAAATGAAGAGGCAGGAATGTTCCTAAACTCATTCCATCAATCCAACATTACACGGGTACCAAACCAACAAGAAAACATCTACATGGCTAGAAATGTAGCTCAGTGGTGCTGTCCCTTCCTGGCAAGCACAAGGTCCTGAGTTTGATCTCTGATGCTGGACAAAAACACAAAACAAAACAAAACTAAATACCTACAGACCAGTTTCTCTTAAGCATATTGATGCAAAACTCCTGAATAACATTAAAATATCAAAATCAGCAACATACTAAAATGATTATATATCATGAAAAGATATGATTTATTCTTGGAATACAAGATAGTTAAGCATGTGAAAGTCAATCAGTATGATGTATCATGTTAACGGAATGAAATGTACAAACTAGCAACCTTACATCTGAGTATGCATACAAAAACCTTAAAACACTATATCAAACAGAACATAGGCATTCCTATGTTCACTGAAGCTTTTTTCACAATAACCAAAATATGAAAACAACCTAGTTATCCATCCAGGGGCCAAAAGACAAAGAAAATGTGATATGTCTGTATAATAGAATGACATTCGGCCTGAAAAAAAATGAAGGAAGTCCAGTCATTTGGAACAAAGATAAAGCTACAGTGTATTGTGATTTAAAAAAAAAATAAGCCAGACACAGAAAGGAAAATGCTACATAATCTCACATGTATAATATAAAGAAAATGAACTCATAAAAACTGATTTTTTTTAAAGTGGCCACCAGAGGCTAGGTGGTGGAAGAAATGGAGATTTTAGTCAAAAGATATAAAATTTATGTTGCAAGATAATTTCTCCAGATCTGATTATGATAACCGCAGTTAATAATAATTTTGAACTTGGCATGCCAGGCAACAACTCCACACTTCAAGCCCATCATAAATTTTGTTTTGAGACTGCCTCACTGAGTTGTCCAGGCTGCCTTCCAGCTTGCTGTTTTTCCACCTTTGGCTCCCGAGTAGGTGGGACTGAGGTCTAAGGTACCTCACTGGGCTGGATCTTGATACAAATAAAACTGTCATTATTTAAAGTAAAATGTGAACAGAACACACATCAGATTATGTTAAGGAATCATTCATAAAAAATTTAGGTGGCTTAAAAATTTTCTAGAAAGGGGCGGAGGATTAGCTCAGTGGTTCCGGCGCCTGCCTCGCAAGCGCAAGGTCCTGAGTTCGATACCCGGTAACCACATACAATGCTGGGTGTGGAGACTCACGCCCACCAGCAATCAATACCACATACCACAGTGCCGGGCGTGGTGGCTCACGCCTGTAATCCCAGCACTCGGGAGGCAGAGACAGGAGGATTGCTGAGTTCCAGGCTTGCCTGGACTACATAGTGAGCTCAGAGCCAGCCTGAACTACAAAGCGAGACCCTGTCTCAAAAAATAATAATAATAATAATTTCTAGAAATTTTATACCTGAAATTGTCAAGAAAGCAGGTTCAAAATTTATCCATAAGATGAATATTTTTACTCTGCTCTCTTTCTCTCTCTCTCTCTCTCTCTCTCTCTCTCTCTCTGTAAGACAGAGTCTTGCCAAGTTGTTAAATTGCTCAGGTAGTTCTCAAACTTTGGATTCTCCTGCCTTACTCCCTCAAAGTGTAGGGATTACAGACATGCACCGCCAGGCCTAGCTCAGTTCTCATTAATATGTACACATTTTTAAAAAGAAACAAGGAATAGGAGAACTTCCTCATTATAATAAATGGCATGAAGAAAAGCCCTATAGTTCGTATGTTTATAGAAAGATTAATTTTTGTCTTAAAGAACTTAAGCTTTTTTTTTTTTTTTTTTTTTTTTTTTAGACAGGGTCTCGCTTTGTAGTTCAGGCTGGCTCTGAGCTCACTATGTAGCCCAGGCAAGCCTTGAACTCAGCAATCCTCCTGTCTCTGCCTCCCGAGTGCTGGGATTACAGGCGTGAGCCACCACGCCCGGCAAGCTTTTCTTTTAAGGAACAAAATAAGGATGTCTGTAAAACATCTACTATTCAGTATCTTACAAGAATTTCTAGCCAATTCAGTAAGACAAAAAGAACTAGAAATTAAGTCTTCCATAATGGACATAAAAAAGTAAAACTGTCCTTATTTGTTGATGACCTCATCCTGAGAAAAATCCTTTTAAAAAATCCACAAAAGCAGGGGAAGGGGGAAAAATGAGAATTAAGTTATGTCATATACTGGTACAAATTCTCAATGTGGAGTGTAATTGTGATGTGTATATATAATATACCAATAAATTATATTAAATTTTAAAAAACAATTAAAAAGTAGAACACACAGCAACATCAAAAATTCATCTTCTAATGCAACATAATCCCTATGAAATCCCAGCAAGATTTTTCATAAAAATGACAATATTGTTTTATAACTTATATGGAAATAATAGGCATTATTTTTCAATAATCATAGGCAAAAAATAACAAAAATGTTTTAAGAAAATAAATTTAAAGGACTTAATGCTTACATATTTCAAAACTTACTACAAAACTATAGTACCAAGACAGTGTGATATTGCCATAAGAAAATATCAGTAAATCAATTAAGAATGTAAAAATAAACCTTGTATTTATTATTAATATATGATGGAGATGACATGGAAATTCAAGATACAGTTTTTTCAAGAAATGATGTTCTGAAATTGGATATCCATATGCAAAAAGATGAAACTCTTACTCCAAATAATACAAAAATTAGCTCAAAACAAAATGCAGAAAAATGTAAGAATAACAAATATAAAACTTATAGGGAAAACATACAAAAAGTATGACCTTGACTTAGACAAAAGTTCTTAAACCTAATTTCTAAAATAAAATCTACAAAGGAAAAAATGATAAACAATAATGGATTATGTTAAGATGAAAAATTCTGCCCTTCAAAATCATCATTTAGGACTGGAGATTTAGCTCAGTGGTTCCAGTGCCTCCCTACCAAGCACAAGGTCCCCGGTTCGATCTTGGTAACCACATACAACACTGGGTGTGGTGACTCCCGCCCACCAGCAATCAGTACCACATACCACACTGCTGGGTATGGTGGCTCGCTCCTGTGATCCCAGCACTCTGAAGGCAGAGGCAGGATTGCTGACTTCCAGGCTAGCCTGGGCTAATAGTGAGCTCAGGGCCAGCCTGAACTACAAAGTAAGACCCTGTCTACAAAAAAGTTAAAATTAAAATTAAAAATAATGCGGGCTGGAGATTTAGCTCAGTGGTTTCAGCGCCTGCCTGGCAAGCACAAGGTCCTGAGTTTGATCCCGGTAACCACATACAATGCTGGACGTGGTGACTCACACCCACCAGCAATCAATACCACACATCACAGTGCCGGGCGTGGTGGCTCACGCCTGTAATCCTAGCACTCGGGAGGCAGAGACAGGAGGATTGCTGAGTTCCAGGCTTGCTTGGGCTACATAGTGAGCTCAGGGCCAGCCTGAACTACAAAGTGAGACCCTCTCTCAAAAAATAAATACATAAAAATGAAAATAAAAAATAATGGAATCAAAATCACCATTTAAATAGTGAGAAGAGGAGTGATATATTTGGAGATAATACTGCAAATCACATACTAATATAGGAAAATATTCAGGTTATATAAAGAACACTGGAAACTCAGTGAGAAGACAACACAATTTTCTATTTAAAAATAGAAAAGATTTAGGAATATATTGCCCAAAGATACTATACAGATGGCAAATCACATGAAAAGATATTTATCATTAATCATTAGAGAATTTTAAATAAAGCATTACTCAGTATAACACATTATAGCCACTCTAGTGTACTAACATATTTTTTAAAGTGTACTAAGAATATAAATTTGGACCCTTGTAGAATACTGACAAGAATAAAAAACAGTGTAGCCGCTTGGAAAAGAAAGTTAAATATAAACCTATCATACAATCCAGTAATATAACTTCTTGGAATTTACCCTAGGAAAAAGGAAAGTATGTTAACACAAAGACTGTTTGTGCCTCTTCTTATGGACATTATGCACAGTAGCCAAAAGCTAAAAACAATCTGTACATCCATACTGCTGAACGTATATATGGATGGTATGTGTATAGACTAAGTGGAAATCCACAGGGCAATAAATACACATCGTCTTAGTTACTTTTCTTGTTGCTGAGACAAAATACCAATGCCCAATGTTAAAAAAAAAAAAAAAAGGAAAGCTTATTTAGCTCACAGAAGTTTCAGTCCATAACTGGCTGGCTTTAAGGAAGGGTAGAGTCAGGCATCATAGAGGAGAAATAGTATTTGGAGCATACAGGGAAGAAGAAGCCACAAGAGACCTCAACAGCCTCTTTTTGCCCTTTTTTCTTACCCAGGGTACTTAGGATGGGTCGTACTCACACCTTTAATCCTTGAACATAGCACTGAAACATGAATCAATTCCAATCATATACTTTAGGTCCAGCCACCTCTGGAAAAGTTCCACTATGACCACATGAGGCTTTGGGGGGAAATCTAAACACAAGCCATAACATTGATCATAGCAATAAAAAAAAAAAACTCAAAACTTCACACTAAGGGAAAAAAAGCGAGAAACAAAAGTCTAGATACTGTATATCTTTTTTTAAAATGAATTATTTATTGGTACATTTTATATGCAACTCGCAATGACACTCAACATTGGGGAATTTGTACCATTATATGACACAAGTTAATTCTCATTTTTACCCACCTTAATCCCCCTCCCCCTACATATATATGTGTGTGTGTGTGTGTGTGTGTGTGTGTGTGTGCTTTCTTTTTCTTTTTATATATATTCTTTCCCCTGATTACTTTCCCCTATCACTTTCCCTTTGAATATTTCCTATTTCACAAAATCGATCCTACATTCTAGAACTCGTTTACATCTACAGGTTCTCATACCAGAGAAAAGATATCTGTGACCTATTTATTTCACTTATTAGTGTGGCCTCGAGGTATGTCAATTTGCACATAAATGATTCAAACTTGGTGTTCTTTATGGCAAAGTAGTACTCCATTTTATTTAAAAAAAACACATCTTCTTTATTCAGTCACCAGTTGAAGGGCATTTGGGTTGTTTCCAATACCATATATCTTACCACGTTCTTTATTACTAAGTCATAACATCTAACACCAATAATTTAATATGGAGAGTTTTCTTTGACACAGTTTTATGCCTCACTGAGACCTGGTTGGCAGCTTCTCCACCAAGCAGAAAGGTACAGAGGAAGGGGCTGGGTGGAGGACACCTGCTCACGTCATGGCATCCAGGAAGGAAAGGGAGCAAAGGGAGGGCCCAGGAAGGGATATATACCCTTTTAGATCTGTCTGCAATGACATACTTCCTCAGTCCTCGATAGGACTGCCACCTTCTAGCAGCTCATCTATCTCTACTTCATAATTCACTCACCTTCCAAATGCCTTTTGTAGGCCAGCTTGTGGGGCTTCCTTGTAATCCTTTAGGGAGCTGAGGCAGGAGAACTGCTGTGAACTCAGAGTCAACCAGGGCTACACAGTGAGTTCAAGATCAGTCTGAACTATATAGTGAGACTCCTGTCTCAACAATACAACAACAACAAAATCAAATGCCTTTCCTCACGCACCCTTGAGGTCTCTGGGGTCATTACTGATCTAAACCATAACAGTGTATGACTCTATAATATGAAAAGGGAAACTTCATTTATAGCAAAAACAGAGCAGGGGTTGCCTGGGAATAAAACTAAGGAATGAGTCAGGCTTAGCTATAAAAGAGCACAAAGAATTTTTGTGAGGAGATAGAAATCCCTCAAACCTAGGTTGTGATGATCATGTCAAAACTCTATAAATTTGCCAAAAAATATCATAGAAATTTAAATTTATAATGGGTGAATTTTACATGTGACAAATTACATTTTCATAAGGCATTAAACACCAAAAAAATCTGTGTATGAAATAGAAAATTTTCTAAGAACTCCCATGGAAACTCATAAAATTTATTCTTCTCCCTGGAGTCCAATGAATCTTTACTTTCAACAATTTCCTAAGAAAACAATAGAATGAGAGCTGCTACTATATTGAAGGACACAGAGGATAAGTAGCACAATTAATGAACATAAGAGAGAATAGGGAAGACAATGCATGTTCTTCAGAAATGAAATAGTTTGTTCTGCTTAATTTAAAAATAAAGAAGTCTACCTTCATCTTGTTCTTGGTTGCGTCCTTGAATTTGGGTCTAATGCAATAATTAGAATCCATAATGAATAAACTAAATCTCAAAGTCCAATTTAATTTTAAATAATTAGTATGCATTTGTGTAAAAAAAATTCTTGCTTCTGAATTATTTTTTAAAGCACATGCACAGAAAGATGGATAGGCAGAGGGCTTCCCTTAAGTTTGGATCCCAAATCAAACATGTCTGAAGACCCATTATCTTCAGTAGTTCAAACTAGTCTCTGGTTTGTTCTCTCTCAGGAGGACATTTTCAAATGACTGTATCAGTGTTTCCCAGAGGTATTTAGAGTACAAAATCCAAATCTGGACTTAGTTTCTGCAACCAAGTCCCAGGCTATACATGGCTGTTCAGAAATATTCTTAAATACACTCCTGTGCTACCTAAAGTTTTGGGCTTTCCATTCTTAACCATTAATCCCTAAGATGAAATTGGGTAGTTCTCTGTCTGTAATGCCCTCTGGCCTAACAACTTTTTGATGAGGTATCTCTCCGTGGCAAAATGTTTTATTCTTTCCTTTCATGGAATTATGGACTCATACAACCTCTTGTTTTGTTTTTCTTTTAATGAAAAAATTAAATTACATTTACTTAGGGATACAGAGTAAGTAGCTATCCACAATTTATTGCAAGAATTCTCATTGTAAAAAAAAAAGAATCTCATTGTATTCCATCACATTCTGTTCTCATAAGTCATACAATAAATATGAAAGTGTTGATAATTTCATGCACAACTTGTCATGGTTTCTTACCTACAAGGTTGACCTAAACCAATCATGGTGAACCTATGGCATGTGTGCCAAAGCCAGCTACTTGTTATCACTGAAAACTTTAAAAGGTTCATCAGCACTAACCTAAATTCTTATTCTTGAATGATTTGATGGTAGTTTCCCACTGTTTTTAATCAGTGGACATAGAGTAGTAAATATGCCCTGCATTCCAGAAATAGACTTCCTTACTTGTATTAGTGGAAACAATCTAATCTTCTCTATCATCATGATCAGTTATCCCATATGACCTTTTTTTTTGTTGATCTACAAGCCTGAATAGTCCAAAGTAGCCAAATGTATGTTAATATGACTATTTTTATGTTCTATAATAGAACCATTCCCACCCTGGGAGGAAAAATTTCTCCAGCAGAATTCAAATTTTTGAAAATAAAATGCTAGTGGAACTCTATAGCTAACAGTGAAAAGATTCAGAGATTCAATTTCATGTCTACCCTTTGTTCTACAAACTATAAATGATAGCTTTGGGGGGAAAAGATCATATTAGGAACTAATTTAGAACACATTCTATATGCTAGAGAAAATTATTGCCCCACAAACTGCTACTCCTGGCAACACTAACACAGAGCTCCCAAAAGCCACACTACCATTTTCTCAGTCCAGCAGACTCAGAATGAGGGAATGCGAATGGACGATGATTACATGTGAATTACACCACTGTACCTCATTTGCCACAAAATGAGCTTGAGCTCCACGCTCAGAAGTATTGTTCTGTGTAATGCTGGGACTATTAATGAGCTATTTATTAGGTTCAGGGAAAGTAGTTTGCCAGAGTATTGTTGGAAGAACAAGTAAATGTGTGTCCCTTGTAAAAATCTATTCTAATAAGAATAGACACCATCTCTTCCATAAATAAACCAACTTGCCACTAAAAATTGATCAGTTAATGCTCTTGGGAGAGGGTTCCATAGTAGAGGCTATGCTGATCTCCACTGCTAGTAGATTTGACATTTAATGGTGTCTGAAGCCCAAAGGACATTAGTGAGTGAAAATCTATCTTTTCAAACCCAAGCACAACCTCCATTCATGTCATAATGGTTATTTTGTTCAGGTCCTCAAGCAAAAGAGGAGTAGTAAGCTTAAGAGGTTGACTTCTGCCCAGAAGACAGATCATCTTTTCCAAGTATAATTCAAATTTTTCTCTGTATAAATTGTTCTTCCGTGTGATCATTCATTTGGAGCACATGTACCCATTCTGAAAGAATTACTGATATACATTTTACCTTTTAACTCTGTGTCATTGATTTTCCAATCATGTCTCTACCAAGTCCCTAATTCCATCAAGATAAATCATTAGCCTGTCATGAAATGATGTAATCCTTTACCTCAACTATCTATCTTTCTAGAAAAGTGACCAACATACTCCATAAAACTATTTAAAGTTCTGCAACTAAGAAGATTTTTCCTTCTCCACATTGAGTGCCACCCCCCCCAATGAAGCTATAATACTGTAGCCACCAATTTGGTTGTTGTCCACCCAACATGAAGAGCTGATTTCCTCTGACAAGTGGTGATGGGGAAAACCCCATCACCTCATCAACAGATTAAGAAGTGAGTGATGTACAAGGAGTTGGAACCCTAGCTAATGAGTACTCATATTTACAACTTACTCATGCTTTCCATATATATAAGCCCAAACCTCACATATATACAATTTCTGTTTGAAAATGGAATCTTACTGTGGACACATAATTTATGACTACTGTTTTAAGGAATAGATCAACCATAAGCCATTATGTTACCACAGAATTTTGAGCTTCCCAACATACAATGGGGCCCCCAGTGTACAGTAGGAAACTCAGGCTCCCTGGTAATTTAATGGCCCTTATTTACACTTGTTTAAAAAATATGCTACTTACAAAGGAAAGTTACTTGATTTAAAATCCTAAAGGTTAATGTACCATATTTTACTCATAGGGTCTTCCAAAAACCTCCATATGCCAACCATAGCCATAACTAATGCTTCATTCACTCTCTGATCTCTTGGATTAACTCAAGGAGCAGAATAGCTTGTATAGCAGTCTTGTCTTGTTATAATGTCCTTGCCTGTACTTGGAATATTTCAATAGTAGGAACTTTTAAAGTTATGTGGTATGTGGATCCTAACAGCACACCTAAATGTAATGTGTGTTGCCTCCAAATGTCAGAGATACCTCCTATGCATTTTACCTCTTTCTTCACTGTTGTAGAGACAAAATACAGAAAGATGATCTTCAACCTGGAAGAAAAGAAATCTGGAGATATTCTAGCCACTGGATCCTAAATTTTACCACAGTAAAAAATCACTACATTCTGGGGATTTATTTTCCACCCCATTGCACAAGGTATCTAGAGTCATTACTAATACTGTAGTTTGGATCTAGGTTGTTCCCCAAGGATTCATGCACTGAAAGTTGGGTTCCCAGTGTGGTCATGTTAAGAGGTCATAGGCTCAGGCCGGAGATTTAGCTCAGTGGTTCCAGTGCCTGCCTCACAAGCGCAAGGTCCTGAGTTCAATCCCCAGTAACCACATACAATGCTGGGTGTGGAGACTCACGCCCACCAGCAATCAATACCACATACCACAGTGCCGGGAGTGGTGTCTCAAGCCTGTAATCCCAGCACTGAGGAGGCAGAGGCAGGAGGATTGCTGAGTTCGAGGCTTGCCTGGGCTACATAGTGAGCTCAGGGCCAGCCTGAACTACAAAGCGAGACCCTGTCTCAATTAATCAATCAATCAATCAATCAATCAATCAATTAATTAATTAAAAGAGGTCATAGACTCCTTAACATTAGAAACATAGTGGAAGCCATGAGGTCACATTTGGCGCACCTTTGCAGAGAATTAGTATAGCTCTTGTGAACCTCAATATTTCTCTGCTTTGAAAATGTGCCTACCACAATGCCATCACTAAAGGCCTCTACCAGAACCAAGGGGAAGCTGGCGCTACTCCCTTGACTCTACAGACTGGTTACATTTTTTTTCTTTATAGTATTCTATTAGAGGAACAGGAGATCAATTCTTGCAACTGCTACTGACATTCTTATCTATTCAACATACAATTTCTAATGCACTGACTTGATATATTGCTCCAAGGAACAGAGAGGGAGTCCTGAAGACTAGACTATAACATAAGACAAGAAAGCTCAAATACTTCAGAAAAGGAAAATGAAGGTGCATTGCTTCCCTGTCAAAGGAAGTAACCAGTTTATCATCATCTTAAAAATAGGTCTAGAGAAATAACTATTTGCCATATTACCAACAACATACCAAATGCCAAGATGAAAATTGATTTTTTTTCAGTAACAAAACATGTCTGGTATTGAAGACACAATTAAAATCACCACCTAATTAAATTTAAGATTGTCACTGTTAACTAAAAAGTGAGTTCAGATATCCACTGGGCACACTGCTCAAGGAGCACAAGTGATGAACTGATGGTGAACTAAAATGATAGTCATGGTTTTTCATTGTAAGAGCAGTCTAAAATTAGGTCTAGTAGTCTTAACTGCAGTTATCATGACAAGTAAGCCCCTGCCCCTTTTAGGAAGACTACAAAGAATATTTACATCATATATATAATTTGCTGCTGTGTAGCAGGGTCATTTTCCAGTGGGACCCAGCCTCCCCTCAACTCTGAGAATTATAACTCTGAGAATTGGTTCTTCTCTTCTCCATTATGAAGCTCCAGAGCCTCACCAGTATCATACCTAGGAAAGTTTGTCTTCTCACTTTTCAGTCTAACCATAGTAAAATTTACATACATCTGTAAGTGGTTAATGACCAGCCACCCCATTGTTAAAACTGAACTTTCATCTCTAGTTCAAACCAATCATCTAATTTAGTACACACAAGTACTTGACAAATAATAGTTTAGATTCAACTAGTGCCAAAATTAATACAACTTTATTCCAATGCTCCGCATGAAAACAAAATGTTTTACCATCCATTCATCAAAAAGAGTCACATTGCTAGTAGTCTTCTACCTCCTACTCACTCAGTCCATCACTGATAAGCATTGGTTTTCTCTCTTAAATATTTCTCAAGCCCACTGATTATCTTCATTTCTACAAGCCTCACCCCTGCTCTCCTTTACTATTGCAATAAATTCCTATTACTCTCCAAACTCCACTTTGTGGGTTTTTTTTTATTTTTTCTTTACAGTTCAGACAGAGTTTTTAGATTATAAGCTTCTCCACAGCAATATATTTCTTTATACCTCAGGTGTAATTTAGCAGGTATTTACTATCTCTTCTCTGTCTAGAGCTGATGATGATTACACTGAACAAATTATAATGGAAATAATAGTGCTTTGTCCAAAGAATCTTGGAGGAAAAAAATCAATAATAGGTTGATTATATAAAGACACAATAGCATCTAGCTTTAAGCTCCTTCCAGCTTATGGAAGGCCTCATCATTTTCCACAGACTTTATAATATCAGTGACTTCCACACACAGGTCTTTGTTCTGAAGACTCATAGAGGATTAGTTGTCTCAAATGTTAGAAAAGGGTCAGTATTTTTGTAAATCTGAGTCTTTGTTCTGACCAAGAAAACTGTTTTTAAAATATTTTATTGATTTTGATTTTGCATCAAAATCCTTCTTACCAATATTGATTAATACTCTTAGTTCTTGGTCAGAATTTTGTCAGACAATTGTATCTAACTGGGGAGGAGCTTAAACACAGTCTAGTTTGTGCTCAGAAAAAAAGCAAAAACCAAAACAAAACAAAAAACAGAGGAAGTAGGTTAAAATACAAATTTGTTTTCCTTTTTTGAAAGTTTTCATTGTGCATATATAATGGATATGAAATGATGTTTTGATATAAATACACAGAGTGAAATGATTACAGTAGGCCAGCAAATTGGCATTGCCATCATCTTATATAGTTATTATACATTTGCATATCTATGTGATAAAATAATTGAAAATCGTTTCCCTTAGACAAATTTCATTCTATAATACAATGTTATCAATATCATCTTTGTTATTACACCAATTATATTATACATTAGATCTCTAGATTTATTTTTCCTACATTATTTCAAGTTTGTACCCTTTGATCTACATTTTCCCATTTCTGGACCCTGATAACCAGCCATATAATACTTGTAGGTAAGTCTTTTTTCTTAGATTTTACATACCCATGAGGTCATGCAGCATTTTTCAATGTCTATATTATCTTATTTAACATAACACCCTCCAGTTTCATTCATGTCCAACAAGTAGAACGATAAACATTTAGCTAGATAGACAGATGATAGGCAAATTGGTGTCCATTCTTTCATGCATGGACATATCTTGACTATTGTAAATAATGTTGCAATGAACATAAGAATGTAGATATTTATGAGTAGCAGTGATTCCATTTCCCTTGGATATATACCCATCAGAGGGACTGCTAGATCATATGGTAGCTCTATTTTTAATTTTCAGAGAAAACTACACATTGTTTTCAATAGCGGCCATAACGATGTACATTCTTACTAACATGTATGAGCTCTCCTTTCCCCATATCCTCACCAGCACTCCTTACTTGTCTTTTTAGATAACAGCCATCTTTCCCAGTTGTGGGACAATATCTCATCACAGTGGGTTATCACAGTGAGTTTTGATTTTGCATTTCTCCAGTGATAGTAAGCTCTGCTTCATGTACCTGTTGACCATTTTTGTTTAGAATTTTCTGCATTGAGTTGCATGAATTTCTTATATATTTTAAGTAGTAACCCTATATCATGTATACCATTTGCAAAGATTTTTGTTAAACCGTTTATTGGCCTTTCAGTTTGTTGATTATTTTTCTTTGCTGTGCAAATGCCTTAGTTTAATATGACTTCACATTTTAATATTTGCTTTTTTATACCTGAAGAGTGTGTGTGTGTGTGTGTGTGTGTGTGTGTGTGTGTGTGTGTGTGTGTGTGTGTGTTACCGGGGATCGAACTCAGGATATTGCACCTGTGAGGCAGCCACAGCACCACTGAGCCACATCCACAGCCCTACTTCAGTTTTTAGTGGAGAGTTCAAAAATCATTTCCAAAATCAACATTGGGGAGCTATTCTCTTATATCTTATTCTATAACTTCTACAGTCTCCAGACTTATACCTATTCTTCAAACCTTTTGTGTTGAGTTTACATGTAAAAGTCCTATTTCATTATTTTGCAAGTAGATATTCAGTTTTCCCAATATGGTTTATTGAAGGTAATATTTTCTGCACTGTATCTTCCTGGGTCAAAAATCAGTGAGTGATGTACACTGGATTTATTTTTAGGCATTATGTTTTATTCGTCTGTGTCTTGTTTCATGACTATATAATATTGTTTTGATAACTATAGTTTTGTATTATAATTTGAAATTAGAGATTGCATCCTTTTAACTGAGTTTTCCTTCTTATGATTACTTTGAGTCTTTAGGGGTTGTTTTATTTTGTTTTGTTTCTTGTTTTTGTTTCTGCTTTTTGGTACCAGGGGTTAAACTTATGACTTTCTACTTGAGATGAAGGTGCCAGAACCACTGAGTTAAATCCCCAACCCTAGGGTTACTTTGGCTATAAGGAGTATTTTGTGACTGACCACCTATAAATTTTAGGATTATTTTTATTTCTTTGAAAGGAGACATTGGAATTTTATAGGGATTCATTGTATCTGTACATCACTTTGGCAATAGGGATATTTTAATAATATTAATTCTTTCAATCAATGGACACAAAACATTTTTTGATTCATTTCTCTTTCCTTCCATTTTTTTCATAATATATTGGACATTTCAGTGTACAGATTTGTAACTTCTTTGGTTAAGTTTCATAAACATTTTGTCCTTTTTATAGTATGATAAATGCAATCATTTTCTTGATTTATTTTTGGATAAATTTTACTATGGTAAATAAATACCACTAACCAAAATTCTCCTAAATAAGAAAAGCCCAGAACCAGATGGCTTCACAGCTGAATTTTACTAAATGTTCAACAAAGAACAGCACTTCCTTTTAAACTCTTCCAAAAATTTGGAGTTCAGGGAATCCTTCCAAATTTATATTAGAAAGCTAACATCTCCCTTATACCAAAACCAAAGACAACACAAAACGAGGAAATTACAGGCCACTATCTTGGATGGACATTGATGCAAAAATCTTCAAAAAACACTATAAACCAAATTCTGTACAATATTTTAAAAGCACTAAGAAAAATTTATCTCTGTGATGCAAGATTAGTGTGAAAGCTAAATTTTATTGTCAATTTGACTGCTCAGAGCTTAGTATCCACCTAGAAAATTAGTAAATCATTTCTGAGTGTGTGTATGGGTGGGTCATGGAGGGATGACCTTGGACACTGTCGGGTCCATCTCTGATGCTATTTACCTGCTGTGCTTCCTGACAGTCATGAGTAAGCACCTTTACTTACCCATGCCCTTCCAGGAGGATCTTGGATACAAATCCTTGAAACTGAACCAAAATAAAGCTCTCGTCCTTAAAGTTACAGATATCAAGTGTTTTTTTTTTCCCAGTGACTAGAAGGCGACTAATGCAACTGGCTTAAGATTTGCAAATCCTTCTATGCTGAAAACCACACTAACAAAATGCAAGTTCATACCCGTATGCTCCCCCAATAGACACTAAAGAAGCATTTGACAAAGTTCAGTGTTCCTTGATGATTAAAAAAAAAAAAAACCTCTCAACAAAATATATTAGAAGGCAATTCCCTCAATATAATAGTGACCATTTATGAAAAATCTAACAGTAACATTATCATTAATGGGACAAAATTTAAAGCTTTCTCCCTAAGATTTGAT
This sequence comes from Thryonomys swinderianus, assembly GCA_004025085.1. Taxonomy (NCBI): domain Eukaryota; kingdom Metazoa; phylum Chordata; class Mammalia; order Rodentia; family Thryonomyidae; genus Thryonomys; species Thryonomys swinderianus. The sequence continues at coordinate 18,455 of PVIC010027388.1, forward strand.
CCAAGACAAGCTGACCACTCTCACCAATTCTACTCAGCACAGTATAGAAAACACTAGCAAGAGGCATCAGACAAAAAGAAAAAAAAGAAGACATCACACTGGAAAGAAAGAAAAAAAAAATGTCACTATTTGCAGATGATATGTTCTTAAAGTGCAGAAAACCCTAAAAAAATCACACACACACACAGGCCAGAGGGTTAGCTCAGTGGTTCCAGTGCCTGCCTCGCAAGCGCAAGGTCCTGAGTTCAATCCCCGGTAACCACATACAATGCTGGGCGTGGAGACTCACGCCCACCAACAGTCAATACCACATACCACAGTGCCGGGCGTGGTGGCTCACGCCTGTCATCCTAGCACTCGGGAGGCAGCAATAGGAGGATTGCTGAGTTCGAGGCTTGCCTAGGCTACATAGTGAGCTCAGAGCCAGCCTGAACTACAAAGCAAGACCCTGTCTCAAAAAAAAAAAAATCACACACACACACACACACACACACACCACATGCCCCTGTTAGAAATGATAAATTAACTTAGTAAATTAGCAAGGTAAAAAATCTATTATTTTTATAAAATTTAAATTAATTGTCCACTTTATTTTTTCAGTTATCATCATTATGTTTTAAAAAAAACACTTCACTTATAAATAACCAGTGTCCCTATTTCCTCCTTATTAAAGATGCTGATACATTCACTTCTGTAGTGGCCTTGCCCATGAGAAGATATTTTTCTTATCTGGTAAGACAACTCATAGTAATGATTCATTCATTTTCAAGAAGTACAATAACAAAGACTCACAAACTAGATGAAGATTTACAAACTAGGTGGCTTAAAACAAATGTCATTACCTGACAGTTCTGAAGGTTTGAAGTCTAAAATAAAAGTTCTGGTATGGCCACAAACTCCTTCATTCTCTCCCTCTCCCTCCCCCACCTCCCCCAGAAAGACAGGATCTTTTCTTGCCTTTTCCTGGCTTCTGGCAATTGCTTCCTACATTTGATATTGCTTTCATGTTCTTGATTTCTATGACCAGGAGTCCTGATATGTGAACTTCATTGCAATAGAAATGTCTAGCAGATTAGTAGCCCATGGATTTGAGGATGTCTTGGTGGGTCATGGCCTTGGGCTCTAGGGATATAGTCCTTTACTTGTGACTTTTCGGGACTGTGCCCCTGCTTTGAACTGAATCTCTCCCAGCTATGGGCCAAATTAAACTTTTCTTTCTTTAAATTTTCAAGATTAGGTATTGTTATCAATGAGAAAGCTAGCTAATGCAGGAGATTTGTACCAAAAAAAGTACTGGAACTGGTTCATGGGAGGCAGTGGAAAGTTTTGGAGATTCAGACTAAAGAAGTCTTGAGATGCTATAAATAGAACTTGATGGTTGATTCTACTAGAATCTCAAAAGACTAGAATGCTTGGGAGGTTTCATTTGGGAAAAAGGACTATGTTGGAGTAGAGATCATGCAAGAAAAAGTTGTCTACATCTTACCCATTTCTTTTTTTTTTTTTGAGACAGGGTCATGCTTTGTAGTTCAAGATGGCCCTGAACTCAGCAAACCTCCTGCCCCCCAACCAACACTGCATCCCAAGTGTTAGGATTACAGGCATGAGCCACCATGCCCAGCATTTTGGTATGTGGACCTTGTTATTATCTACATGATGCTGCATATTAAGAGGTGGAGCTCAGGGAAGCTTCAACCTAGATTTCAAAATAAGGTCTGGGAGGCCAGGCAAGGAGTTCGTGAGAGGGGAGTGCAACACAACTGTAGGAATGAATTTGAAAGTACAACAGAGAACGCAGTAAGCTGGAGATGCTGGGAATGTGGTATATCAACAGAGGGAAGTTGTAGGCAATTAGCAAAGCCAGTCTAGGAGAGAATTTGTAAACAGCAACCAGCAAGGTTATAGGTAGGGACACCCATGCTCTTTACAACTCTTATTTTATCAACATGTGCCACAGACACTAGAGATGGAGCTACAGGATTTAATGTTGTCCTGCTAAGTTTTAGTTGGGTAGCTCTATTATCTTAAGTGAAACTATGAACTTAACTACTGTTTATATTCGGAGATTTGTTTGGGTATAAAATTGACAAGGACTAGATTGTCACTATCAATCCCGATATGTCAACATCACTGGATTAAAGTAGATCACACTCCTGGGTGTGTCTGGGTGGGTTTTGAGAACTCCGTTTGTCCCTCTCTGGCACTGTTCCCCGGTTCTACTCTACAGCTGCTGCCATGAGCTAAGCAGCTTTGCTCTCCTGTGCCTTTCTGTCATGATCTTCCTGCCTCGGAGCCAGCTAAGCACTGAATCTCCCCAAACCAACAATTCAGTTAAACTTTTTCTCCTTTGAGTTGTGTCACGTATTGTATCTAGCAATGGGGAAGCTAACATATCTAAGCACTCTAATCTGTGCTTCCATTATTATGCAGCATCTCCCTTCATAAGTCTTTGTTTATGTATCTCTTATAAGGACACACGAGACCGGCACCCCATTGTTCTGTAATATGCCCTTATCCTAAGTATGTCCATCTACAACAACCCTACTGCCAAAGAAGACCACATTCTGAAATACTGCAAGTTAGAACTTCCATGCATCTTCCAGAGAGACACAATTCTACCTATAACAAATGATTAGGCCCAAGATACAAACCAGGCAGGTTCAGAATGGCATCAATGAGAAAATAAATGTCTTGGGCCAGAGATTTAGCTCAGTGGTTCCAGCACCTGCCTTGCAAGCTCAAGGTCCTGAGTTTGAACCCCAGTAACCACATACAATGCTGGGTGTGGTGGCTCACACCTGTAATCCCAGTACTTGGGAGGCAGAGGCAGGATTGCTGAGTTCCAGGCTTGCCAGGGCTGCATAGTGAGCTCAGGGCCAGTCTGAACTACAAAGCGAGACCCTGTCTCAAACAAACAGATAGATAGATGATAGATAGATAGATAGATAGATAGATAGATAGATAGATAGATAGATAGATAGATAGATAGATAGATAGATAGATAGATAGATAAAATGTATATCTGTCTTGTCAAGACACATGAGGAAGTTCTCTATTGGAAAGCAACCCCAAGAAACACAAGTAAATAGAAGAGAACAATTGTATTGCGATTGCCGCTAGGAACCTAAAGGGGTTTGATTTTGCTTGAACTTACAAAAAATTGTACAGACCACACCAGAATCATCTGACAATAGGTTTAAAAGCTGAGCATTTATGTGTCAGCTCCTTCCCTTCACTGCCCGAGAGGGTGTGACCACGCAGGGATGCTGATTTCATCATATTCACAGGCATGTAGTGAGTCATGCTCAGGGGCATTCTTAGCATCACAGGTGTTCACAAGCAGACAGCAGCAAGACACTCAGCCTGAAGTGAATGGAAGCCTCTGTCTTTTATTCCTGCAGCTGCCTCTGCTCTTATCTCCTGTCCTTCTTCCAACAAAACCATGTCATCCTTCATGTGAAATATAGCCCTTCCCGGGACTTACACAACCCAACACAATCTGAACAAGAATCTGTTACAGAAGGACAAGTGCCATAAGATTTCACTTGTGTGAGGGGCCTACTGTTGTCAAATCCAGAAACAGATGGGAAGTGCCATGGAGGCTGACGGGGAGGAGGACTGAGCACAGAAGTGCACAGAGGGCATGGTGTTTCAGTTTGGGCAGGTGAAAACATTCTGAAGGTCGATCGATGATGGCAGTGATTGAGCAATAACCTAAATGGATACTATTGATCTGTAAACAAAATTATTAAAATAATATATTTCATTATATGTATTTTACTATAATTCTAAAGAAATTACATTTTAATTTAAAAATTCAGTTCTTAAACTTTATTGAAGATTTTCGAAGAGTTCAAAGAATCCTTAAACCACTTTAGTTTTCTCTCTTCTCTTGCAGCCTCTTCTTATTTTCTTTCCTCTCATCCCCTTCCCTCACTTCACTGGCACAGCGAATTCTGTGTCCTATATTATAGGAGTAGCTATTTTTCTAAGTAAAGACATTTCTGTACAAAAAATTAGCTGGTAATTTGAAAATAAAATTACCTGCCTATAAATCCTAGCTAGACAGAAAATTATAGTATAGTCACTAGGACTATCATACATTAACATCTTCCATAGCTTTGAACTATGTTCCTGCAGAGATTTTTAAAAAATGAGGTGTTGCAGAGATATTAAAATAGAACTTTCATCTCCTGGCTTCTAAATTACCAACATCTTAGAAAGCCTTGCCTGGATATGTGAAAAGAGCAGAAAAGAGAGCTGCCGCCTCTCTAATTTAATGCTAAACTCCCAGGAGTAGTTTACTGTCAGAGTTTTATCAGGTATTATGGAGACAAGTACTGGCAAGCTTCCATGAGATCCATATAAGCTTTTATCTCTTCCCGAGATCAGGTCATGTGACCGATAACTAGATCCTTTCATAGGCTTTTACCATCCTTTTAGTAATACACTTGGTGATTGAGTTGACTCCCATGAATTAGTTCAGAGTTACTATCCCATTGGGGTTTATCCTGTTGATCCCCAACCAGCTACCACATGTGTACATTAATGTTTCATAATAGCCCTTCTTGCTACAGGTGTACTAAAAGCTTTCTCATACATAGAGTCCTAAAACCCCATTTTCTATCTTAGTAACTGAAAATTGTTGTCATGTTTTAATAATAATTCAAAACCAGAAGGTGTTGAACTTCAACTCTGCTCTAAAATACTATCATATGTCATTCAGGCAGCAGAAATACACCAAACTTGTTAAAATAATTGGCCATGCCTTAACATTCCTAATTGTTATTTTTCCCCATAGAATCAAAATACCAATATTTTTAAGAAATCAGCTAATTTAGGGTTTTCAACTGCTTACTCATAGAGTGGATCTGGTTTGCAGAGATATGTTATTTAGCAAAAGCAATCCTTTTCAGCATCTTGAATTATCTACCTATATTTAAGTGTGGCCCCTGCACATCAGTACTCACAGGCCTGGCCACAGGAGGCTGAGGTCCCTAAGGAGTGGTGACAGACTGCAGCCTCCACCTGCTGGGGTTTGTGTCTTCCGAAGGGAAGACAGTTCCCGCCACACTGTGCTGGGTTTTACCAGACAGTTCATTCCTCTAAAGTACTCCCTGGATTTTAAATGTATTTGAGAATTTGACTGGTTCAATTCTAGAGATTAAAACACAAAAGATTTAAATAACTCTCTTAAGAAGAAATAGCAAGTAAATAAGAAAGGCACCTACATCATATCTCTACACAGATTTCTTTTAGACCATAAAACTTACTGTTCATGAATGTCACTGTTTTCTAAGGGACACAGTTTGAGAAAATCTGAGTTATATCAACATATCATTTCTTCTAAAGTTTGTTTCTCAAGTTGTAAATACTTTGTTGTCTTTATTTCCTAACACAAACTTCAAATTATGCAATAATTTTTTTAAAAAA
>PVIC010027389.1:0-23882 GCA_004025085.1 Thryonomys swinderianus
GCAGGCAAGGCGGGCACCAGCTCTGCCTCAGAGAGCCCCAGACTCTGGTATTACCCCTCCCCCTTCATCCTGCCTGGGGCTAGGTTAAAGCTTCTGTGCTCTGAGCTTTGCCTGGGCCCTTTGCTGAGTATAGGAGACAAGGGATGCTAAGTGCTGTAGAGAAATTATCTCATAACTTCCATAGACTCCTTATGAAGTAGGGACTATTACCACCATTTTACAGGTGAGAAAATCAAGGCTCAGAAAGGCTAACTTTTCCCTGCAAGTTTTTATAGCCAAAAGAAGTAGAACCAGATGGCTGCTCAAGTTCCTTTTCCTGTGGAGCTGGCCCTGCTGTGCCACTCTGGCCACTGAGAAAATGAGCATTGGGATTGTGCTAAGGTGACTTCTGGGAAAGAGGAACCCATAGTCACACGGAGCCCACCTGCTTCTCTGTGTGAGGCAGTTTCTTGCAGTTGGCCCAGGCTGGCCTCATGCTCACAACCCTCCTGCTTCAGCCTCCTGGGGATCCACCTGCTTGGTTCAGCACCTACGAGGCGCTATCACCATAGACCCTGCAGCCGCAGAGGTGGCCCAGACTGTGCCAGGCACTGGCATCTTGGCAGAGGAGAGGGCTGTGCACCTGTACCAGCTCCGCTACTTGCTGCCTGAGTGACTTGTGGAAGTTAACCAATCTGATTCTCTTTTGTCACCTATAAAATGAGGGTAACAGATACCTGTCCCATAAGACTGTCATGAGGGTTAAGCAAACTGGTGCTAAATACAGCAGGTGGGGCATGGAAGAGTACTTACTGAGTATCATCAAAGATGAGCAGAGATTTGCCAGGTGTGGTGGCTCACGCCTGTCATCCCAGCACTCGGGAGGCAGAGGCAGGAGGACTGCTGAGTTCGAGGCTTGCCTGGGCTGCATAGTGAGCTCAGGGCCAGCCTGAACTACAAAGCGAGACCCTGTCTCAAAAAAAAAAAAACCCTAAACAAACAAAAGAAGATGAGCAGAGATTCGACAGATGAAGAAAAGCCATATCAGGTACTACATGAGGGATAGAGTGAACCCAGGAGATGTCTGGGAATAATGAGGTGCTCAGTCCGGCGGCCTCATCTGGGGTCAAAGCAGACGAGGCTAGAAAGAGCGAGGAGCAAGACCGAGGCTCTGTGCGGGCGCGTCACGGCGCATGGTCCCACTGGAGGGTGCCGCCTCGTGATGCTGTGGCTGTGTCGCTGGAGAGAGGGGTCCTGGGACATTTCGTGTTTCACGTCGCTTTGTGATGCGCCTCCTGGAACTTGTCGCCATCATACACCTTGCGTGATCATGTTTAACGGGCAATGGGGAGCCACCAAGGGTTTATGAGCCTAGGGGGTGTCGTAACCGGGGTCGCACAGTGTAGGGTACCGCGGAGCAGAGGCGAGGGAGAGGGCCAGGAGAAAACCATCACCGGTGCAGCTGTCCGGGCAGAGAACGGGCTCCGGCGTCGTGGGCGGGACGGTCCTCCGCGGCCTGGAGTTCCCTGCGCGGTGTGCGCTGCAGCTTGGCTGACGGGCTGAGGCCGGTACGGAGGTGGCTCTCGGGCCAGGTCGCGTGGGTGGCTGGGAATGACAACAGACCTTTCCCTTTGCAGGGCCAGGCCCGGGATGCTTCAATTCCTCGGGGCATCGTGTCGCCAGTGACATCTCCGTGCCAAGAGAAAGACAAAAGCACCAGCCTCCTTCCGGTCCTGAGGACATAGGATGCCTGCTGCCCCCGGTGTAGGAGAGCCTCCTCTGATGGTCCGAACGTGGGATCTAGACGCTGGCTGGGGAGGGGAAAGGGTGACAGGCTCCTTCGGGGTTTTCCGAAAAGCAAAGCTGACTGGTGAGAGCTGTCCGTCTGTGGCGTGTTTTATCTTAACCTTTCCGTGTAATCCTGAAAGCTCACCTAATCAATTGAAGATCATAAAATATTAGACTTAATGCTGCAAAGTGCTGCTTTTTAATTCACATAACAAGCTCCTAAATAATTCAAATAGCAAACAGACCCTGCGAGTCAATGGTGGGAGGCTGCTTGGATCAGCAGGAGAGTGTCAACACATGCCACATTTCCCGGATCGACTCCATTTCAAGAACCCTATTAAGTTAATTGCTGGTTTCTGACAGCAGAGAGCATGCTGGGAGCACAGCAAGCTTTATTAGCCTCGTGGCATCCGGAGGCCTCAGCCACTTTGCCCCTACTTGCAGGCTCTGGGAGCAGCACGGAGAAAAGTAAATCAAATTATGAGACAATAAATGCTTTTGGCAACATGCGGGCTTCGGGTCCGTGGCCAATCCGAAAGCATCTGAGTGTCGACCGCCACTCTGTTCAGTTCCCTCTGTTCTCAGCGCTGCCAGCTCTCTGTGGCAGAGATGGCCACGGACGGCGCGGAGCTCCTCCGTCCTCTGGGCCGCATGGCTGGCGAGGGCAGCACTGACGCAGCCGCAGGGGAGAGGGCGAGCAGACTGGGGCCGGGTGGACGCCGGAGCCGCGGGGACCCCGGCAGCCGGTCGTGGATCTTCGGGGTTTGCAAACCCGGGGTGGGGGGCTGAGTGTTGCTGCTCCTGGTGGTTGGAGAGAGCAGGGAAGGGTGGGGCTGTGATTCGAGGTGACACTCCTCTCTGTCCCTCGTGGGGACAATTATCAGGAGAATGTTTCCCTGTGACCCGGGAGGCCCTGGTGTGTACCGAGTGCTGGTGGGACCCGCCCAGAGCGCCGGGGTCTGTCCTCGCAGTGTCCACTTAGACCCGTGAGGGGACACACCGAAGAGAGGTTCCATGGTGGCCGCCCAGAGTCACAAAGCAAGTCGGTGGCGGAGTCCGGAGAAATTCTTCTCTGCTCCGTGGCCTCACGGCATCCCGTGGTGCCGCCTTTTTCTCTGGCCTCGCTTGTGTCGCGGTGGTGGCCACATATGGTCCATCTAGACTCCGATCCTGCATCACCCACGAGCCGTCTGTGTGATCTGAATCGAACTCAAGCACTGAAAGCCCTCTCCCTCGGCCTCGCCGCCCGGAACAGGACAGCACTGCTTCCTCAGTGGCACTCGCAAAGACAGTTATATTAGGTGGCACCTGTTAAGTATCCGGTCCGGAGTTTCAGGCATGGTAGCACAATTTCCTTCCCACTCTCTGTATAAGAAACTCTCAGATGGGCTAATTTATTTGATTCTAGATGTGTGTGACACAGACCAACAGCTTCTACGAAGAATTTGCAGACAGTGAGACAAACCGCTCTGAACTCCCTGCCCGGACTGCAGCCCAGGCTCGCTGCGGCAGCAGTGGCATTTCCTTCAGAACCGGGCCCTCCATCGGGCGGGAATGTAGGAGGGAAGCCTGGCAGGGGTGGGGGCTGGGGAGGAAGGTGGCAGCAGCTAAGAGTGAGGCCAGATGGATGCACCGTTTCCATCCGGGTTCTCCTGGCTCCTTCTACCATGGGACTGCGGCGCTTGATACGGTGCTTCTGAGGACAGGGCCTCAGAGATGGAGCTGGCATCCTGATTTCATGGGAGGGGAAACCGAGGCTCAGAAGGGGTGAGAGACTTCTCTGAGGTCACACAGCGAGTCCGTGGTGAGGTCAGTGCAGGACCTGGGTCCCCTCTTTCCAGTCCAGGCGGCTGGGAAGGGAGTTTGTGCCCCAGGAGCTGACTCACGCTCCTGGGAGAAACAGCAGCATCGGTGGCCGGAGCGGTGCTTCTCCTACGCACGGGAGGGTGTGCGGGCGGGTCCCGGCAGCTCTCTGGAGAGAGTGGCACCGAACGGTGGTGACACCAGCAGGATTTCGAGGGCTGCGTTCCGGGCACCTTCCTGCTACACCCAGGCCGCCTTTGAGGTCGGCGCCACAGTGATTCCCGTCAGCAGAGCCACGCGGCTGGACAGCCAGAGGTGGGACTTGAACCTGAGCTCACTCGGAGCTGAGCCTTTTCCTTGTGAGTCACCCCTGAGATCTGGGCTTCTGGCGGGAAGAAAGCGAGGTCCCCCGGAGGTGACATGGGGAGAGGTGGATTACTCCCCTGGGCTGCAGTGCCAGCCAAGACGGGCTCAGTACCAGACTGCTGCCGGCCCTCGTCATATGCCCTGGCACTCTTCCCCTTGGTAACCAGAGTTGGTAGCAGGCCAGGGCTCCTCTTTCACACAGCCACCACTCTCTAGTAACGGACTGTGTGTATTTAGATTAGCTGTAGCTGCGCTCAATGGCAAGCCCTAATAACCAAGGTTTAAATGCCTGAAGGCTTCCCTGATTCGGGGAAACCCTGGACAGATGAGTGTGCTGGCTTCATACGTGTCCAGGTATTTCTTTTCCTCTGTCATGCCCAGCATGGCTTCTGTCCTCAGTGCTTCAAGATGCATGCAGCAGCGCCAGCCGTCACATCTACACTCTAGGCCATGGGAAGGAGGAAGAAGCGAAAGCAAAAGACTTTTTTTCCTCTGGCTGGCATTTCCTCTCTTTCAAAGAAGCTTCCCAGTGTGAAGCTAGTTTCTCTTGTTTCATTGGCCACCATTTGGTCGCGTGCTGGTGGAGAGCAGGGCGCTAGGAGCTTTCTGAGCACATTGCTGCCTCTGCAATTCAGGGCTCGCCAGTGAGGAGGGCTGGGGAATGGGCCCGGGGTCAGCAGGCAGCTCTGTGCGCTGCCGCCACCCCTTCTTGCCAGTGTGCTGGTGGCTGAGAAAGGTGGCATTTGGAGAGGAAGCCGAGTGAGATGCCATGAGGGTTCTGAAGGAGGCTGGGATCCCCGGGGTCCCCGGGATGTGTGGGCCCGGGGCGGCCCTGTGCTTCGGGCGAACAGCAGCCATGCTGAGTCTACCCTAACCCGCTGTGCCAGCTGCCCTGTCCCACGTGGAGCACCCCCCACCCCGGGTCCAGCGGGTCTGTGAGGCTGACTGGAGTGAGCGCCCTGTCTTCGACACACTCTGATGATTCCTGGGTGGTAGAAAGAAGTGTAGATAACTTGACCTGGCATTGCCAGCCGCCCAGCTCTGCCCATGAGGCTGGTTGCTTCCTCCTTCCCACAAGCAGAGGGAGCATAGTCCCAGTTTACAGGTCAAAAGTGGAAGCTCAGAGAGGCTAAGTAATTTGTCCAAGATCACGCAGCTGGCAAATGCCAGAGCTGGAGGGCACACTTCCTGCCACAGCCCTCTGCGTCGCTCTCTCCACCCTGGTTCCCCGATACAGTGGCCCAATATGGAGACCACCAACCATGTGCGCTTCTAAAGTCCTTTCTAACTCTGCCTCCCCTATTCACAGGCCCCCCCTCACCGTGGGGAATTGCATGTAGCCCCACCCCCGGCTCTGTGTGAGCGTTGGCCAATCACGCCTCCTGTCCGGGCCTCCTGGTGCTCCTCAGTACACCTGGCTCCTGCCCTCTATCCCACCTCCCTTCCCAGGCAACTCAACCCACATGCTCCAGGTGAGGTTGGTGGAAATTGGGATGTTCATCAAATTATGCCCACATTGCCTGCTGGTCTAGAGCGAGGCCTATCGATCGGCACGGAACAGAGGCTGTCACTATCTCCCATACACATCCTAACTCAGGAGGCGAAGGGCAACCTGAAAGCCCTCTCCTCGTAGTCCGAGAGACAGGAGGAGACCATGTGCGGCTGGGCCGCCGCCTCCCAGCTCTCCCTGGCTTTGCCATACAGAATCTAAATATACACTTTGAAAATTGAAAAGTGCTCACATATAGAATGTGGCTGCGAGGAGGCGATGCTCTCTTTAAACATGTCTCTTTAAAGACAAAATTTGCAAAGTGTTTTCCTGCCCTTAAGGAGACACTTGAACATGGCAGCAGATGTAAAATGGAAATTGAAGTGTCTCTCCCAGGCCACCATACATGGATAAAACAGGCACAATCTATTCCAAGCGCTCATTAATAGCTGGTCTCCTAGGGACTCGGCAGCAGCCAGAGGATTTGATTCATTAAAAGGTGGTGAGGTAGAGTTTTGTGCCTTCCCTGCCTGTCGCTGAGCTTCCTGTCGCCCGCAGCGTCCAGAGAGTGCCCTGAGATTGCCAGTGCGGAGCAGTTTTTGCCAAGGGCTTTGAAAGTGGTGTCCACTCATCAACAGGGTGAGAAACCCTCACTGTCTGTCATATAGATTTTTCTCTTCCTAGGCAGCCCAGACAGCATCATCTCTAGAAAAATGCAGAGGAAAGGCGTCAGCTTGACGGCTCCTAGACACTCATGACATTTCTCCATGTGACATGTGACCCTCACAAAGGGACAGCATATTTAGGCTTTGCCAGACGCTTGGGACCACTCTGTCCACTCGGGACAGGCTCCTTGGAGTTTGCACATCTTGGCACTGCAACTTGCAGGGAGGTCCAAGTTCTCCTTAGAAACTGGGGCAGGGGTTGGGCCCATAGGGTGGCTTAGGCCCGTGATCGCAGCACTCTGGAAGGTAAGAGGACCCCACGTGTAAGTCTAGCATGGGAACTTAGCAACTTACTGAGACCCTGTCTTATAAGTAAAAATGAGAATTAACTTGTGTCACATTCTGGTACAAATTCCCCAGTGTCGTGTGTGATTGTGAGCTGTGTGTAAAATGTACCAATAAAGAATTCAATTAAAAAAAAATAAAGCACAGCTAGAGGTAGGGCTGAGAGTGAAGGGCCCGGGTTCATTCCCGGACTGCTGTAGCAAAGAAGAGCTGCCTCTCTTTTCACTCCCACTGTTTGTTGGTTCTTTACGTGGATTCTCCCTGTGCTGGGATCAGAGTTGTATTAGGAGTGACATTTTCTTGTCACTATTGCCATGTGCGAGGCTCTGGGCAGTTTCTCGGGCCCGAGGACAGCCTCTTTCCCCAAAAGCCTCCAGGTGGAGACCAGGCTGGAGGCTCTCCGACCTCTGCTCTTTCTTGTTTTCTATATATCAAAACCTCTCCTGCTCTTGACTTTTCCACTGTTACGTTTTGAAACTTTTGCGTCTCTTTCTTCCTTTCACGGCTGGCCAGCTCAGAGGCCGCCTTCTTACAGCTTTCCAGTGGTCCCTGCGATCTATTCCAAGCTCTCCTGGTTGCATTAGGACCACGTGGAATGATCTTGGATCCTTGGGATCCCTGTCATTTCTGCAGTCTCCCTAGGCTGCCAGGTCGGGCCTATGAGGACGCCAGCCTCCTTGTTCTTATTACCCATTTCCCCCGTGCTCAGTGCAGTGCGGGACCCAGTGGTACCCACGACCACCACCACCACTGCTAGTCCTGGATAATCCCTGCTTCACACTCAACCCCAGCCTGTTTCAATTTTTTTTTTTGTAAATTGAGACAGGTTCTCACTAAGTTGCTAAGTTGCTCGGCAGGCTGGGCTCAAACCTGCAGGCCTCCTGCTTCAGCCTCCCAGAGTGCTGGGATTACAGGCACAGCCACTAAGCCCAGCTGGGGACTGTCCTTACCCAGCCGGCCAGCAAAGCAAGGGAGGAATGAGGCTCCTCTGATCCCAAAGCCTGGCCCGGAGCCCCTCGCCAAGCACTGTCCTTGGGGGATTTTTAAGATTCTTAGCCATGTGTGTGCATAGCCCCTGCTCTCCACCTGTCTGTGCAGAAATGCTGCGGGCTCGCCTTGTCGGGGACCCCAAGTCGGGGACACAGGATACAAGAATGAGAAGCAGACGGTGAGAAAGCTGTGAGTCATTTCCTATATGGAAGGTTTTCATAACACAATATGGATCTTGGTTAATAAATTACTTTTCTATTTTTGCTCCCTATTAGACAGCATAAAAAGGTACTATTTACAAAATGTTAATAAGTTAGGTTGTTTAAGCTAACCTTCGAAATAATTAAGTTCAATATTAATGAAATGTGTTTAGAAACAGGGAGAACATTCCTCAATTATTGTTTGTTTTTATACACAAAGGACATGCATCCTGGGAAGGGCTTGAGTTTGTCCACAGAGGTGCATCCCTTACCACAGCCCCGGAAATGGTCAAGGACTACAAGGGAGGAGAAGTGAAGCCAGCAGAAGGGTCCAAGTGCGAACTCACCGTGCAGCCGTGGGCTGTGTGTTCAGCTCCGAGTCTTGCCGAAGTCAGAGACCCAAAAAAAAAAAAAAAAACAAATGAACAAAAATACCACTGTGCGGAACAGAGTCAGACCACAGGAAGATGAGGGGTGGGGCCCAGTGCTGGAGAGGCAGGTGCAGCTAGCTCAGTGGTCTCTGAGTCCTGGGGGGCATCTGGTGGCCGGGAGGGGAGCAGTGCCACAGATTCAGTGAACCAGTGCCTGGGACTCGGGGCTCCGTGCCGGGGGTGGGGCGGTGATGGGTTGTGCTGGGTCCTACATGACTTTAGGACATCCCGATGGGCATTAGTGATGGTCTGAGCCCACACTTGACTCTTTTAAACAGGAAGTACTTTGAATGCCTTGTCAAGCACGCATAGAAACGTCTCTGAATGCAACTTCTGTGTGAACCGAGGGGAGGCTGCCCTGTGCTTTACTTGGAACGTTCCCAAGGCTTCTTCACCACGTTGGGAAAATCACGTCACCCATGGCAACATCACTCTTGGTATTTGAATCTCCAAAACAACATGCATTTTGTCAGCCTGTATTGTAGCCGCGGCAGGCACTGTACTTTTACACCCGTACATCAACACCTGATGGTTTTCTTGGGTTCATTAGGGAAGTCATCACGTCAGAGAATTTACTTGTCAAAATTCATACTGTTTTGTTACACACTACTTTATTTTTCTTCAAATCATAGTTAAAGAACTACGATGATTAAAACTTCTCATGTAGATAAGTTATTTCATCTCTCAGTTTTATTTCAGGGTAGCAAAGGAGCATTACAAATATCGTCTGTTAGAAACACCAGGGCTGGATCCCAAAAGTTTTTTTGCATGTTGGTGCAGAATTTGGACTTCATTCTCAGCAAAGCAAAGCAGCTATGGCAAGAGTTAAGGAAGAGGGATGGGCTCTTCCAGACAAGGGAGATGTCACAGCTCCTCTTGGGTCATCCGTCCGTCTCCTTCTTGCCCCTGAGCATGCTGGGTACCCAGAAGGCACTCTGCAAGTCAGTGTGCTACCAGCCAGCATAGCCTCAGCTAATGGGCTAAGCTCCCCGTTCCCTTCCTTTATGGAGGAGATTGAAGAAGCAGAGAGGGGCCAAACTGTTTGTCACACTGTTAAGTACTATGTGCTAAGTGATGCTGGCTTAGATAAGGGTACATGTGCATGTGCGTGTGCGTGTGTGTGTGTGTGTGTGTGTGTGTGTGAGGGAGACAGGGTGCCTGGCTCATTTAGCTGTCTCTGAAAAGCAGCTGGTCCTTCTGTTTCTGGTTTGCTAATCTTTCCACACACTTTTGGTCACTCGCCCCCAGTGACACCACTTTCCACCTGGCTGCCTGATACCTGACCAGCACCCCAGGCATTATGGTGTCCCCGGAGCCAGCCTCATAACCTTTAGACCGCAGGCCAGGAGCTAAGAATATCTCTGAGAATATTCCCCAACACCTACAACAGATGTGCCCACAAATTACCTGGTCCCAGTGGTGGGGAGCAGGGGAGGAAAGGGCATCATTTTGCTATAAGCATTACACACTTAATTTGTGAAGTTACATCACATATTCATGCACAGGCCAATTTTCTGAGTGCTTCTTTCACAAACAGACGAGTCCAGGCCCTGAGTGTGTCTTTCAGAGAAAGCGGGAGTGCTGGAGGTCACCGTCCTGTTCAGGTCAGCTGGTTCCACGCAGGCGAGGCCAGCACACTCCCCTGGGTTCCCAGGTACGAAAGACAGACATTTGGAGGGGTCCCTCTCTGCATGTGCCAGGTGCCACCCATTTCTTTCCAAGACCAGTCCTGTCAAATGTGCAGTAATAGTAGCCTCATCTTACAGGCATGAGGCTGAGGCCTAAGGAGGTACGTACTTCCTCTCTCTCCACATGTGGGGCAGAGTCTGACGGGCACTCAGGCCTCCATACTCATAATCCCATGGTTTTCCCTCGTCATACAATGAAGTGAGACCTGGTTCTTGGTTGTGTGAACAGAGGCCACACATGTATGTGCTTGTCCAGCTGTGCTTTCTTGGAAATTATTTTACACAGTGTGGACTCTTTTCTTCTTCTTCTCCTCCTCCACCCCTTCCTCCTCTTCCTCTTTCTCCTCCTTCCCTTCCTCCTCCTCCTTCTCATCCTTCTTCCTCTTCTAAGAGTGGCCTGTAGGACAAGTGAAGTGAGAAATCATGGAAATAAATGGATAGGACTGATTTCATTCCACCCCACGGAGCCCTTCATTTGACGAATAATGTTCTTGGATTATTGTTAATAATTTAAGACATTAAAAAATTAACTTGAAGATGAATCTGGATACAGAACAGATGATCTGGAAGTTTATTTGATTTCTGAAATTAATTCTAGCTGTATTAGAAAATGAAAGCCCTGCTTCTTCCTTATAACTTTTAAACTCTGCTTATAACATATTATTGTTCTGGTGGGGTTTTGTATTGTGGTAAAATATACGCAACATAAATTGACCATTTTAATGATTTTTAACTGAACAAGCCAGTGGGATTTAGTACAGTCACACTGCTGCCCATATCTACACTTTCAAAAGAAAATATACATAGCTTTTGAAAATTCTAGCAAAGAACGGTTGGATTTAAGGCTTTCTGGAAGACAAATGGTGCCACACATTAGCACGTGCACTGCCCGGGGTCTCGGGCTCTGCTCCGCGTGTCTGCCAGTCCCGGGAGACACGTGCTTCTCTCGGATCTTCCTGTTTCTGGAACCTTCACTTCCGGTGGCCTCGGGGAGATGCTCTTCCACGCAAGCTGCCTCTCCCTCCCATTATTTTTCAAAGCGATGCCTCCGAAACCGGAAGTACATTTTCAAAAACCCTTCAGATAATCACAAACCCAAGAAACTTCCACTCCTCTGAGGTTTAATTAGGAGGAACTGTCTTTCTGGTACTTCTGAGAGCCTTGCTCTAAATTTCTCCAAGGAAAGGGAAGGCTCATGGTGAAAGGGTGGGACAGGCGGGACTGTGAACGGCACCCCTCCCCCACCTCCCCCGGGCAGGCGACAAAGGCGTTTTGTAATTCAGAAATCACATCGCCAGAGCGCCTGTATCATTACGACCCAGAGAACGGGGACGATTGGAACGCAGGATAACACATTAGCGATAGATAATGGAGTCTAAATAAACATAATCAGCTTTCCTCTATGTCTCCAGACCAAAGCTTATCTATAAATACCCTAATGACGCCCAGCCAGCCAATTACTCGCTTCTTGGAAGAGCCCCTTATTAATGGCGTTGCAGTGAGGGAAAAACATTAATTATTGGACACAGTGGGATCTTTTACATGCTGTCTGGTCCGGACAGCACCAATTAATGCAACAATTATTATCAACGAGCACAGTGGCCTACTGAGCACAGCCACCCCGGGCTGGCTCGTCGGGGTGGAAAGAGCATGTTCGCAGGGGGTACGGCACCCACGCTCTTCTAATGGAGCGGGTTTCTTCATCACCGTGGAAGCTGCCGGAACAAAGCAGAGGGTGGTCAGAGTGCACTGGTTTTGCTTTTAAGCTTCCAAACAGTGGTCCTGGAGTGGTAAGTGGGGGCTGGCGGTGTTGTCAGGCACCTGTCGTGGGAGTTGCTAAGTGAAGTGAGGCAAAAGTCTGGAGAAAAGAGGTTATTTTCAGAGATGGGGAAAACTGACTGGGCCCTGTGCATTCATTCCTCTGGATCTTCCCTCTCCCTGGCCACAGTCTAACTCCATTGCTTCCCACCAGCTCATTTGTACTCTGTCCTGCCCCAGGACATTTGCACAAGCAACTCCTCCTGCCCAAAATACCTCTCCCTGCCTATTCAGAGACTGTCTTTGTTTATTTTTTTCAGAAAGCGTGTGAAAGTTATCTTTGTAGGGTGGTCTTTCTGAAGCCCAATTCTAAACTATACCTTTGCCTCACTATTAGCCACTTTTTTAAAAAATTGAATTCTTTATTGGTACAATTTATATACATCTCACAATCACATATAACATTGGGGAATTTGTACCAGTATATGACACAAATTAATTCTCATTTTTACCCATATCCCCACCCACCCACACCTCCCCACCCCCTTTATACATACTCTTTTATTTTCTTTCTGAATCATATTTATTCCTTCCCCTCATTACATTCCCACACCAAATTTCCTATGGAAATTTCCCACTCTATAAAAGCTGTCATACTTTCTAGAGCTCATTTGCATCTACAGGTGTTCATGTCAAAGAGAATATCTGGAATTTGCCTATCTGTGATCTATTGATTTCACTTATTAGTATATCCTCCAGATGTCTCCATTTGCACCTAAATGGATCGATCCTGTCATTCTTTATGGCAGAGTAATACTCCATTTTATTAAAAAAAAACACATCTTCTTTATCCACTCTCCAGTTGATGGACATTTGGGTTGTTTCCAACATTGAGCTATCATGAACTGAGCTGCTATGAACAAGGGTGTACATCTGTCTTTCCAATGTATTAGCCACTTTTTATTTCTACTTTTTGATAGTGTCTATTGCAAAGTGCATTTGTCAGAAACATCTCATTACCTTGATAGTATGTTTCCTCAACAAGAACACTATCTCCTTGAGGGTGAGGACTTTTCTCTCTCTCCAGTACCTATCTTGTGTACAGTAGGTGCTCAATAAATATTTGGTGAGTAAAAGAATAAACTCACGCACCCTGTAGAAACAAGGTCTACACAAGAATCTCCGCCCCGGTGTTACATAGATGACACTGGCTACTTCCTTGTAGAAATAACAGGGAAAGAATAAACCCAACTCTTCTGCTCATTGCAGCGACATCTCAGGCAAGTTCTAGGTTGACTTCACTGCATGTAAAAAGTGATGAATGTGCTCCAGGGGCCTCTGACAAGACCTTCAGCGCAACAGTGGGTTCTATTACTGCCACATCCCAGCAGTGTCTTTGCGCTGCCTAAAAAGCCAGTCTGCTCAGCCTGGGGTAGAGAGCAGCAGCAGGAATGCTTTTGTTTTTTCCTTCTTGGTGACAAGGAGGGGATTGCTTCTGGGAGCCATTAATTACACAGCACTTTGGAAAATTGGTTCGGTGAAGGCTGATTCCCCAAAGCCTGGGCCAGGCTCTGAGAAGTGGGTGTGGCCTGGGTCCTGCGGGGGGCGGGGGGGGGGATCTCCCGGCCATTTGTAGTAGGAGTGGAGCTAGCGCAACGCAGATATGCTGTGCCAAGTCCCAGCCAAGGGCAGGAGCTCGCAGACCCTTGCTGAACCCCAGCAGCCCCGTCACCAGCCAGCATCTTGCCAATGCGTTGGTGACAGCTGTGGGAGCACCCCAAGCCCCCAGCCAAGTGACCCCATGAGAATTTAAAGGCAGCTTCGGGGATCCCCCAGGCCAGGGTTGCTAGACCTCCGTGGCTCCGCCATGCATTCCGGTCCCAGCCCCTCTAAGTAGCTGACCCCAGGGAATAAGCCAACCACAAAATACTTAGAGATGACAGGAGCACTCGCAGTGCGCTGTTGGGGTTGTTTGTCCTTCACCTCCCGGAGGTGGCAGTAGCCTTGATGTGTGAGGGTCCCACTCCCTCGGCGCTGTCCCCAACGCAGTGGTCTCAGCTGTGCGTTTGCATCCAGGTATGGACTGTGGTTTTTCCTGGAAGCAGGTGGGGTCAGTGACGCCCCCGCCCCCGCTCAGTGCATACCTTGGGCCGTGTTCAGGGGAAGTTTCTTTCCATGGTGCATCTGTCCATGGCTTTCCGCTCCAGCCTGTGCATGGGACTGAGCCAAACTGGTGTTCCCCAGCTGGCTTCCGGCCGCAGAGTGAGGGTGCTGGCCTCTGGGGACAGAGAGAGCAGGTGCTCTTCAGAAGTGGCTGTCCTGCCACAGAACGACCTTCCTTTCCCTCCTTACTGTACACGGAATGAAAGTTTGGATGAAGCAGCATATTCTGGTGGCTGGAAATAAGGAGGCCACTGGTCCCAGGTCCGAGTGCCCTGGCTCTGTCACTTCCTGGCAGGGACATCAGACAGACATGATACCGAGTCTTTCTGTGCCACAGTCCCCCTGTATGCGAGATAAAATAAAGATCCCACTCATGAGCCTGATGTCTGGGACAGAGCTGCCTCCAGGAAAGGTTGGGCTGATGGCGATTAGGAAAGGAAGACCCTTGGCAGGGGCTGTGAGGCTCCAGAGAGGGTCATTTGGCAGATTTGTGCCGGATGCCTACTGTGAGGGACCCTTAGACCAGGCTCTCAGGTTCTGAGAGTCACGGAGGCTGGTCCCAGTATGGTTTCCGGTGAGTGAGATCCAGATTTCCTGTGCGGGTCCAGAAGGCTCAGATGAAAGAGAGGGAGGACGATGGCCGTAGGCATGAGGCTACTTCAAAAGGTACCAGGACGGTGTAGGAGACGGATCTCCCAGGCAGTTCTCCCACCCAGGGGCGCCCGCCCCGGAGAGCCCAGAGCCACCTTGAGACCAGCAGGGCAGAGGCCGCGTCAGGAACTTGACGATCATGAGACGCAGGCTGTGATCAGGTGAGCTGCTGCTGGGGAGTAAGTCCAGACTCATCTCTGAACCAACTATTTGTCTTCTCTGTTCGTGACATCTTCATGTGTTTGCTGTTTTTACCAAATGATTGTGGAAAATGCCTCTTCTTTTTCTTTTAATTGAATTCTTTATTGGTACATTTTACATACAGCTCACAATCACACTCAACATTGGGGAATTTGTACCAGTATATGACATGAGTTAATTCTCATTTTTACCCATATCTCAACCCACCACCACAAACCCCATCCACTATATACATGTGCTTTCTTTTTCTTTTCAAATTGTATTTATTCTTTCCCCTCATTACTTTCCCCTACCACATTCCCTTTGAGTATTTCCTATTTCACAAAATCTACCATGCATTCTAGAACTCATTTACATTGACAGGTTCTTCAGATGTGGTATTTACATATCTGTAATCTATTTCATTTATTAGTGTGTCCTCAAGGCGTGTCCATTTGCACATAAATGAATGAATCTTGTCATTTTTATGGCAGAGTAATACTCCATTTTATAAAAAAGCCACATCTTCCTTATCACATCTTCCTTATCCAGGACCCAGGTGATGGGCATCTGGGCTGGGAAATGCCTCTTTTTACAAAGTGCTGATGGGAGGATGAGCGTCTCACGCTTTGCCCCGCCCCTGCCCCATCACACCAGAGTGAATGCTGTTTACACCGCGTCATTTCTATCTCAAGCACGGCCATCCTGAACAGGCTTTCTAAATTTGGAGAAATTAATGTAGGCATTTCATGAGACACTGAGGCCAGTGGAGGAAAGGTGTGGATAAGATGTGTGGGGGCTTCGGGCTAAGATCATTTTCTTTAGCTTTTCGTTTACTTCTCATTTGTTCCATTCCTTTCTTCAGCTACATCCATGCTTCATCGTTCCCAAATGGGTTGTGACTCTAAACTTCTTGGAAAGTTGAAGAATATGGTAGTCATTTAAAAAACAACATTATTTATGGGTAATGCTTAGTCCAATGATTTCTATTATTACTCAAGACAAAAAAATTTTCCTTTGAACCGAGAGCGTAGTTCATTTCCAAATATAAATTCCTCATTGCTCCTGATGCTCCTGGGAGGGCAGATGGGAAGTGATATCCCTCTGGTTCTCAGGGGTGCCGCATATGCACGGCCCCCAACAGCGCGAGGGTTGTAGGCGTGGTGCCCGACTGGGTGTCATTTGGAGGAGGTGGGAGGTTTAGGATGGGGGCTCAGTGGGGTCTACCACCAGGGGCATGGCCTGGCCAGGGACAGCGGGAGACTCGTCTTCTCTTTCCCGTTCACTTCCCAGCCCGGAAGTGAGTCCCTTAGCTCAGCCACGAGCTCCTCCCATGTGCAGTATGCTCGGCCCTCACCGGGGGCTTGAACGCGGTGAGCCTCCCAGTCATGGAGTGGGGCCTCCACCGCTATAAACCAAAGCAAACCCGCCCTCTGCACAGCTGGCTCTCGCAGGTATCCGTTAGGGTGGTGGAAGGCTGCCGAATGCAGGAGGTTTCACCAGCACATTCCAGGAATGCAGCCAAACTTAAGACCTTATTGCTTCTCTTTCACCTTCCACTAGACTGTATTGCCACTGGGCCCCACGGCTTTGCTCCCTTGTGAGATTTTGTGGCATTTAGTATTTTCCTCAATG
Source organism: Thryonomys swinderianus (assembly GCA_004025085.1). Taxonomy (NCBI): domain Eukaryota; kingdom Metazoa; phylum Chordata; class Mammalia; order Rodentia; family Thryonomyidae; genus Thryonomys; species Thryonomys swinderianus. The sequence goes on from PVIC010027389.1 coordinate 16,132, forward strand.
CAACTACCTACCTATAGATTTATATAGTCGAGGCCCTCCCATCATGGGAATACCATGCCTCATTCTAACCCTGTACTTTCTTAATTGGGAGTTGGGAACCTTGCTCTCTGATGCCATCTCATGGCTCCCATTCCTTGCTGTCGATTTGCCTCGTTTCCGGCTTATCTACCTGGTTCTGAGCCTCGAGGGGGAAGAGAGTGCTGAGCAGGCAGGGGCCGCAGGAGCGGGCTCAGGCTAGGTGCGGTGCTGGGAGAGAATAAGTGAATAAGTGAGGCCAGCGGCATACGAGGCACCTTCACCGGGTGCCAACAGCGCTGTCCTGGAAGCCTGGGCCACAAAAGGCCTTGGGGCTGGGTATGGGCAGAAGCAGCTGGCAGGAGGTCTGGGGTAGACGGGGGAGGGGGCAGGGAAGGAAGCGCCAAGGAAGCTGCTGGCTGGCTGCCGATTTGCGGCAAGAGACCTGGAAGATGACCCCCTGCGCTCAGGGCTGTGCTCAGCTCGGATGGGAGAGGTCCGGGGCGATGCTTGGTACAGTGCAGGGCTAGGAAGGAGGGAGAAATACTTTTCTGACAGTAAGAACCTGATTTCAGGTCGCCGCAGACTTCCCTGGGGACGGCAGGCCGGGCCCCCTACCCTCCAACTGCTCAAGACGGAAGTGGAGTCCTGAAGTCGCGCTGCAGTTCAGGATCAGGCTGAGGGAGGCCTTGAGTAGGCCCGAGAGTCTGAGTTTCTAATAAGTGCTGGGTGGTACTGATGCCCTTACCGAGCTTGAACAGCCAGGGAACCGGATGGCTCCAGGTCTGTGGTGGAGAAGGTCTGTAACTCTAGCACTTGGGAAGCTGAGGCAGGAAGATCACAACTTCTAGCCCATGCTGGGCAACTTAGTGACTAAGTTCTTGTGTCAATGTAGAAAGAGCTAAAGGTGCAGCTCAGTGCAAGTGCCCTGTGGTTCAATTCTGAGTACCACACACACTGATACAACCCCAGTGTGCGCATGCGTGCGCACACACACACACACACACACACACACCCCAGAAGGAGGAGAGTGAGGAAGAGGTCTGTAACAACCCATGGGGGGAGCCATATAATCAACTTCTGTTGTCTTCCACATAGATGGCCTTGAGCCAACGTGACTAATTGAGTCTAAATCGAGACTGTGTATGTAAAGTACAAAAACAGTATCATAAAAAGAATGTAAAATAGCTTCATAATTTGTGTAAAGATTACATGCTGAAGTGATAATATTTTAGATATACTGAGCTGAATAAAATGAGAATAAATGTTCTCCATCCTTTCCCCTCCTCCTTCTGTTCAACTTTCTCCTCTTTCCCACCTTTCCCCACCCATTATAGCTGTTAGCAAATGTAGCAAGATATTGGATTTTACCTGGAATGTGAGGCTCAGGCTCTGTTTCTCCGAGTCAGGGTGAACTAGGGCATCCTGAGGTTCCCTCTGAACGTGGGAGCCCAGGAGTCTCAGGGTTTGGTGCAGACCCCAGGCTGTTCTCCCCACCACCCTTCAGCTTCCTGTGTGCCCTGGACTGGGCTGGAGCCAGAGGAGAGAGCCTGTGCGCTTCTTTTTCTCTCCTTTCCTCCTGAAAATATCAGGAGACAAAATATTGTGTCACTACAGGGATAATCAATTTTCACCTTGAAAATGTGATTTCTCGAAACTGCCTCTCCGAACGAAGGCAAATTTTGTCTTCCACACAGAGCTACTTTGTGAAGGAACTAGACGTCACACAGCACCCCCGGAAGCAGATGGTGCCTGGGGAGGTGTCTTTGCTGACAGTGGGGCAGCAGGAGTCCAGGGGTAGAGGCCATGGCGGTACCCGTGGACTCAGTGTCACATCCTGGAGGTTCGCTGGTGGACCAGGTTTGGTACCTGGGGCCCTGGGGAAGACTTCTGGTCACCCTGCAAATGGGCCAGTTACAGCCAGGGAACCCACATTTGGCAGCTGCTAATTCAGGCCCGATCACTGCAGACATCTAACATCAACTGACCTCCGCCCCCCCATATCCGGCCCCTACTTTCTCTGCAGCACACTCCCAAAAAATGAACCTGGAAACTGAAAATAACCTGATAATACCATCTCCACCTTTCCATTTTTCTTTGTCAGCCTATAATGACAGCAGGTAAAGAGGCTCTGGCTTTTGCACAAGGAACAGTCCAGGACCTTCTCGTATAACTCTGATGAGACCCAGAGGACAGAGCAGTTCAGTCCCTGAACCCAGTGTCCTGCTTTCTAGTTGATAACGTCAGGGAAGGGACATGAACTCTTTGCGCCTGGCTTCCTTACCTGTACAGTGATGATAACATCTGCCTCTGTAGGGTTGGGAGAACTAATGAATTCATATGGAAACAGGTCTTGAATTGTTCCTGGCATAAGGGAAGCTGAACACATCCTGGTGTTATTCTGAGCTAAGGACTCCCTCAGTGGCAGCTGGCAAATCGCTCTGAAAAGCCCCCACACTGCACACCTGATTGGGTAAGACGCAGGCCCTATGTGGCCATGATGTAACATGTCTGTTTTGGCACCTGTGACCATTCGGGGAGTGACCCACTTTCTGTGCTCCACGGAGGTCATTGCAGTGGGTTTCATCAACCAGCAGCTTGGGAATGAACCACGGGGTTCAGAGAAGCATTTCTGGCCGCTGTGCCGCTCATGCCGGGGCCGGGCAAGGCTGGAGGGATACTCGTGGTGACATCATCTTCAAAGGGATGACCATGGAGACAGGTGGGTGCACATTCCTTACCTGGCTCCCCAGGGGACATTTGCTGCATCCCAGGGGACGGGGAAGGACAGGGAGGCGTGGTCATTTGCCTGACTCATGGCTCTGTGAGATCAAGCTTGGGGTCCAGGTGCGTGTAGAAAGGTTGAAGTCAGAATAACAACATGGACACCGGCTCGTAGCTGCGATCGGAGGTTATTGAATGCTGTAAGAATGAGGGTTAGGGCCATGTGCTTGAAAATCCTTGTTTGTGGGGATCCCTGAGTCTGAACTTGGACCAGAGCAGACAGCCTCATTGGATTTCTGTACCACTGACCCAGGGAGAGTAGAGCGGGGACTCTGTTTAAAGGAGGCTCCAGTGAGGGCTGAGAATCTCGGGGTTTAAGTCCTTTTGAGAATAAGCCTGACTATGAAAAAAAAAAAAGTATAGATAACTGGCTAGTTAATGAGCTGACCCAGTGTAAACTGGGTTCCACTGCTAGTAGGTGGCAGATTGATTAATCAGTTAACTGAAGTCAATGCCAGTCAACAGCGCAGATCTAGGGACAGATATTCCTGCATTCAGTTCTTGCTCTGCTGTCCTTGACTGCGTGGCCTTGATCACTAATCTGCAGACCCCCAGAGCACACACATGTGCAGTGCAGGACGCCTCAGGCTGAGCTGGGCTGTGGGAGCAGCTGGACCTCGGGAGTCCCCGGAGCTGCTGCTGCAGGCCCTGCTGGCGCCACCTGCCTCTCCGGCCCCGGTTCTTCCTTCTCATGCTCCAGGTCCAAGGGCTTCACTGTGACGTCCTCCTCCAGGCAGCCCTCCATGACCACACTCTACGAGCCAGGTCGGCTGTCCCCGCTGAATATCTTTCCCTCACTTCCTTGGTTTGATTCTTTTCCAGTAACACTGTCTGATTTTCTGTTTTGCTTTTGCTCGTTTCTTTTTCTTGTATGTTGACTTCTGGCTTCAGCCATGAGTCATATGCCCCGAGGCAGGTGCTTACAGGACATGCTTTGGGGACCAGTCGTGCCTTGAACACAGCCGGCTCAGGGCTCAGTCTTGGCATGAACCTCAGTGTGTGTGTGTGTGGGGGGCAGTCTTCCCTTTCTCCTCGTCTGTGATGCTAGAAAGGGTCACAGCAAAGATTGTGAGTCATGAAAGGGCCCTCTCTGTGGAGTCTGTGTTCTTTTTCAAAACTTTTTGGAAATAACATTTATATAAAGTACAACGTGGAGTACAACAGAGGTGACTCTGAAAAGGGAAAAAGGAAAAGACAAAACCTGTCAGTTTTTAAATTTACAGAATCAGTGATTTCATTTATGGTGTCAGCAGAAGCAGTGCCAACAGCATGCAAACTGACAATATGGTCAATCTCTGGGGGAAAGTTAGTGTCTGTGGAGTCGCTGGCATCTTGCATCCAAAAGAGAGCACAGTGCTTTTTCCTACAAGGCTGCAGAAGGACATTTCTTCCTGAAATAACGTTCCTCAAACAATTGATATTTCCTCACTCGTGAGGACTATAGGATGTAGCGGGTTTCTGTTTTTAACCTTGATTACAGGAAACTCAAAATTATATTCAATGCTTAATACTAATGTCAGCTCTCTGGTAGTGCTTCTGCTTATTTGTACGTTTTCATAGGAAGCAGAAATAAGTGAATAAATGCATTTTGGAAATGGGAGTTTCTTGGCAGTTTTCTGGTGGGAAAACAACAAACAGCACCACGGCTGATTTCTTCTGTGGCACCTCGGAGAACAGCTCTGGCCATGCACAGGGCTCTCCCTTGGCTACTAAAGCAAAAGCTTATATGATACGATGGGGGGTACTCCATGATACAAAAGATAAACCTGAGGCACGTGTGAGAAAATGGACTCACCTGAAGACCATCTTGATACAGGAAGTAAATCAGACACAGAAGCTTAACTATCATTGGGTTTGTCTTGTATGAGAAACCCAGTTATAAATAGGAAACAGAATAAAAGATGAATGATAAGAAGTCGGGAGAGAGATCTTTCTTAAAGGGGAAGAGGATTAAGAGATGGAGAAGAGAGAGGGAGGGGAAGAAGAGTAGATGGGAAGGGGAATTAAGATGTCATGTGCATATGCCAACTCCACACAGCGATATAAACATTATCTAGTACAAGCACGGGACTAGGAAAAAAAGAAAAATGTAACAACAATAGAGGAGCTTTGACTGTGAAGGTCATTTTGAGTACTTGTTAGTGAAAATGGGCTGACTTTTTCAGTGATCCAGGGAGCACAAAGATTCTCTGATTTCTCAAATAGGTAATTTTTCCCAAGCTTTGAAGTTTTTTTTTTTTTTTTTTTATAAATTGAAAGACACATTGTTCTTTCCTCAAAATAACACTGGCGGGGAATCTAGGAACCAGAAGCAGATGATTACAGGACTTTTAGGGTGAGGTGGGCTGGTGGATGGAGGATCCACACAGCTCCTTCCTGCCATGGGGCACAGGGCCTCGGGGCCATCCCAGAGTTCCAGGCCCACCATGACAGGATCGCTGGACAGCACAGCTATGTTCAGTTTCTACAATCTACCTGCCTCTGCTGGAGTTGTAGCTCAGTGGTAGAGCTATTTTCCAAATATATAGCAACTATTCTTTTTTTTTTTTTGAGACAGGGTCTCGCTTTGTAGTTCAGCCTGGCCCTGAGCTCACTATGGAGCCCAGGCAAGCCGCCGCGAACTCAGCAATCCTCCTGTCTCTGCCTCCCAAGTGCTGGGATTACAGGCGTGAGCCACGTCTGGCATTGTAGTATGCGGTGTTGATTGTTGGTGGGCGTGAGTCTCCACGCCCAGCATTATATGTGGTTACCGGGGATCGAACTCAGGACCTTGTGCTTGTGAGGCAGGTGCTGGAACCACCCTCCGGCCCATAGCAACTATTCTTGACATTACTGGATGAATAGCTCATTGCTTCTGATTTCAAATAATACTTTTAGCATAATGTCAATTTGTTTATGTTTTGGGCAGCTTGCTATTTCATTACTACATATAATTTATTATATTTAGTCTAGTATTAGTAGTATTGTATAATTCCATGGGTTGTTGTTGTTGTGTGTGTGATTCAGTAGTAGGAATTGAATTCAGAGCCTCACACACAATGGACAAGCCAAACTGCTGGCACTCTTCTTCTTCTTCTTTTTTTAAATTATTTTTTGCTGTGAAGTCAGCTTTTACTGAAACTGAGAATTGTCTAGCATGCTTGAGCACCTCAATATCCCAAAGAAGCTGGGGGGGGGGGAGCGAGGAAGGGGAGAGGGAGGGAGCAAGGGAGGGGAAAGGGGTGAGAGATACCTATCTGCTCTTACCTGAGCCTAGATTATAAACTTCTCGAGGACACCTAAAGCTTCTCAGTACCTAGAGTTCGCTGGAATCACAAGTGTCTGGTGTATCATGAGTTTACTGCAGGCGGTGGGCATTGTGGGTCCTTGAAGCCCTGTCCCTGTAGCTGTCCATCATCTTGTGAAGCCATAGCGACCACCAGTCTCCAGAGCTTGGGCTTCTCTTGCCTTCATATCAAGATGACTTGTGGCTCTAAGGTGGGACTCCTGGCCACGTAATCACTGTTTCAAGACTTCACAAGGGGAAATTTAACTTCTTTTGAGCATTAGGGGGACATTTAAACGGTAGCTTGAGCATTAAATTTGCACTTTATGGGCAGTGAGGAGGAGGGACAGAGGAGCAGGAGGGGAGAATTATCCAAAACCTTGTGAAGGAAAGATGGAAAACATCATTGGGTTTTTGCTAGGAAAACAGTTTTTTTTCCTTCCCAGTTGAAATATTGCTCTAAAACATTGGCAGGCTTACAGAAGTAAAATGAAAAACAAATCCCACAAAAATCCTGGAGTACCATAAAAATAATGAATAAAGTAGTGCAAAATGCTTTGATTTCTGTAATATTTTTCAATAAAGTTGGTGCATTCCGAGCAGATTGTATTTGTCTTGAAGGAGGCCCTCTGCACCATGGCTTAAGGGTTTATAGCAACCTTTTGGTGGTCTTGGTTTCGATAGGACAATAAAAAATATTCACACAGTGAACTGGCCATGAGTTTAGAAAGTGAGCAAACCTGGACTCAAATCCTTTCTCATCTTGTATTCTCTGGACTTGAGAAGGTGAGGGGCTGTCCTCTCTGGTCAGTGTTCCCTCTGCAGTGAAACATTCCAAGCGTAATGTCACCTTACTGGATGGCCGCGGGGTTCTGGGAATGCACGGCAGAGACCAGGATGAGTCTTGTTCCGGTCAACAGAAGGAGTCTGTATTTGCGGTCCAGAGTTTTGCTGGACATCTCTAGGATTACATAAGATTCAAATTTCAATAGCACGAAAGTCTACGCACATCTTGTCTCCTACTTCCCCTTCATTTTCTTGGCTTTTCTCTGATCATGAGAGTCATTCATATTTATTAGAGGAAGCCTAAACACTAAAGTTGGTAGGGCTGGAGGGGAGCTCAGCTGTACAGCACTTGCCCAGTACATGTAAGTCACTGGGTTTGATCTCCAATATCCAAAATTGAAGTCTTTTTTTTTAACTTTCTTTTTTAAATTAAAAAATTTATTGGTGCAAGTTGACAGCAGAAAATGATTACATCCATCTTGGGGAATTGGTACATGTATGTAACACATTTCAATTCTTCTTTCCCTTCCCCTCAACCCTTTAAAAATTTTTTTTTTGCCAGAATCAGATTCACTTATTTATTTTATAAGTCCTTATCAAATGACCCAAAACACAGATTAACAGCCAAACTAATAGGTAAAAAAAAGAAAGACCCACGGGTTAATTACATCAAATCAAGACATTATTTTAGATACACTAGCCATTCTAGATTACAATAATTTTTTCTTCTCTCTTTTTTCCTATTATGTCTTCTATTTTGCACTTTATTTACATATTGGGTTTCTCATATAAAAGAAGGCATAAAATACTTAACATCATGTGTCTAACATTATGGTCTCAAGGCATATCTGTCTTCCTACCAGTGACACAAGATCATCCTTCTGTGTGTCAGACTAGTACT
>PVIC010027390.1:0-23902 GCA_004025085.1 Thryonomys swinderianus
TTCCACACGCCTAGTGAGAGAGACCGCTCCGCACTCCCCCGGCTGCCGTGTTCCACAGAGATGGCGGAGGGAGAAGACAGCAGGGCCCCGTGCTCGGCTGTCTGCCCCCAGCCCCGCTCACTGGCTGGGGCTTCTGGCTGCTTCTGCAAGGGGCAGAAGGAAGCAGAGGGCTACACAGTGTTCAGAGCCTGGCGTTTGCAGACCCTGCTCAGCGTGAGGGGCCTCTGCTGAGGTAAACAAGGCCTCGCCCCTGGGACACATTTCATGGGTTTCTAGGAAATTCCCCCTGGGAAACTCCGGCGAGCAGCCATGTCATGCGGGATGTGGCAACAGGATGCAAAATCTAGGCTGTGGGCCTCCGACCTTCCCTCTAGCCGCAAGGCTGCTAGGACGCTCTGGAGCTGCAGCCTGGCTGACGCACACGCAGGACCGCGGCTGGGAGCCTGGCCTGCACCACGGCCTGTGTGGACTGGGGCCCGCTCCTGCCCCGCCCCCTCCTAGCCAGGCTGCTTCTCACCCACAGCCTCTGGCCTCGCCGCTTCTGGCGTTCCAGCCGAGCCAGCCTCTAGACCCTAGCACCCTCGCTAGGTCTCCAACACCGCGTCCTTCCCACCTGTGGGAGGCACAGAAAGGGAGGGGTGCAGAGTGTAATTACAGCTTCTCCAGAGAAATTCTTACTCACCGTCGCAGCTCAACCCTGTGGCACCCTAGAGACTGGCGGTGGGCTGGGGGCTGGCACCCTCTTCGCAAGGCCTAGAGGAGCACTTGGGAGAGATCAAACAGCCGGAAGGGGCTGTATTTCTTTGTCCTCAGTTGCCTGTGCCGTAACACCGGACCACAGTAGCACCGACTGTTGTCATATGAAGTAATATCAAATGGTTAGGAGCGTCCTCGGTGGGTAATAAGTATTGTTTTTTGTTTCTTTTGAGACAGGGTCTTGCTAGATAGTTTAGTTGGCCTTGAGCTGACTACGTAGTCCACGCTGGCCTCGAACTCTCCTCAGCCACAGTGGTAAGTACTATTTCCTCTCACCATTGATGGATGAGTGGTGTCGTCTGTGCACTAAGTGAAGATTTTAGGAAATATCCAGCTAACAAAGAGTTATATTCTCACGCTGTCTTGGGAAATCTCACTGTGTGGCTGAGGAAATGGGAAGCCAGCTCTGATACTCCGGAGAGGCAGCCCCAGCTCTTGCCGTACACACGTCTGGGAGATAGTCTAATTTGGGGGCTCCGAGCTTTGGAAAGAGACACATCAGGATCACATCTTGCCTCTCTCACTCATAAACTCTGTGATACTTAGAGTCAACTTCTCGAAGTCTTGGCTTCCTTTTAATTCCCGCAGAGGTAATGACTGTGCCTTCTCAATATGGCTGTTGTGAAGATACATGACTTGGAGAATGTGGCGGTAAGGATTCGGCAAAATAAAAACACATGGGAAGGTAGCTACTGTTACTGTTGTTAGTGACAGTAGCCAAAGTCAGAGACATAGCTCTCGAGCAATCTGTACTTTGAAGTTTTTAGAAATTGCACTTAGTGTCCTTTTATTTTATTTTTCAGATTGATGTAGTTTGGATGCAGCTGTTGGGTGTATGGCAATATAAGAAAAACCAAGCCAAAAAAAAAAATCCCAGCATAAAGTTATTAAATATATATTTCCGCTCCCTGTTTATCTCGGGCTGTGTTTCCTGCAAGGGTTCCCCCGATCCATGGCGAGAGGGCCTGGGCCCACCTGCACTAAGGGGAAGCAGACAGGGAGCTGCAGGGAGGACGCCCTGCAGAGAGCAGCGTTTCCTCTGTTCGCCGCGTAGATCAAGCAGTACTAGCGTGAACCTCGTACACTGTGCGGCTGGTGCTACTCAGATCCCAACTCCAACTAGCCGAAGTTGGAGAGATGACCCTTCCCTGGGGCTAACAGCGTTGTAGCCCAGCTAGGTGCCTATACGTGATGTGCAGGAAAAAAAATCATAGAGAGATATAAAACTATCTCTGCGGAGGAGTTGCTAAAGGAGCTTCATAGAATTATTTTAGGAAAGCTCCGATCTTTTTTCTTGTAGGCAGATCTGTGTTCTGTACCTATGGCTTATCTTGGGAACAGGCTCAACTTTACAAACCAACACTTTAGGAGGAGTGCCAGAGGTTTCTATGTGAAATGTCACTGAGTTTCTGGAAGTAGTTGTTCTGGTTGTTGTATACAATGTAAGTTCAAAAAATTATACAACCTTCACCGTGTAAGTTTCTCTTAGCTGCTTTTTTCCCTCCAAATATGTCTTCAGCATATTATCAAGTTGCTCATAGCCTGTGAGATGCTCTCAGATGCGAAGAGCTACTACACACAGTAGGGAGATAAAAGGAAAAATAACACAATGCCATGCTCATTGCTTTGTGAGCATAATTGTCTCTGTTTGCTCACTATTGTTGAACAGGGAAAATAGAAAAGATATAAAGCCAAACAGAATTTTGGAATTATTTTCAAGGGGCTTCATTTGTTTGCCAGGGAAAGCACACAGAGGGCAAATATTGTACTCAGGAAATACAATAAAAATTTAACTTACAGGTATGAACCCCAGAGAAACACATCCCACTGTCCTGTGTAGAGGGGTTGGACTTACAGTGACTCTGAGTCACCCACAGGTATGTCTGGTGCTGAGTTTTAAGAGACCCTTAGACAGCCGCAGCTGGCTGGAAACCAACATGATTTGGATGTACTTGTGTGGCACAGAAGCTATTGAAAAGGAGAACAATTCCACAGAGAGCTGAGGTGGGGAAAGCACCGTTCACTCAGGCAAGCATTTCTTTCTGCAAAGCTCTCTTTTATCAGAAAGATGAACTGTTTTAAGAGATTTCAACTTATTTTTCCTTCAGGGACTATTCACTGCCTACTAACCGTCACTCAAGGAAAAATTCAACAACCACTGAAAACATCAATTTTGTACTAAGCGAAACTTTGTGGAGAATCTAAGGTCATTTCTTGCATCCAGTGTGTTACTCTTAGCATGTAAATTATAATTGAAAAAAAAAATTTTCTTTTTGAGACAGTCTCGCTTTGTAGTTCAGGCTGGCCCTGTGCTCACTATGTACCTCAGACAAGCCTCGAACTCAGTAATCCTCCTGTCTCTGCCTCCCAAGTGCTGGGATTACAGGCGTGAGCCACCACACCACACCCGGCACTGTGGTATGTGGTATTGATTGCTGGTGGGCGTGAGACACCATGCCCAGCATTGTATGTGGTTACCGGGGATTGAACTCAGGGCTATTGTGCTTGCAAGGCAGGCGCCAGAACCACTGAGCCAAATCTCCAGCTCAAATAATTTAATTTTTATATAGTGGGTATATTTCACTTCCACATAGCCATCATTTTACAGAAAAAGCAAAACAAAATACCAGGATGCTGATATCCTCTGTACGTATGAAAATAAAGTCAGAAAAGTGAGGAGGAGAAGGTGAAAAGTTTGTTACCAAACCCAGTGATGCAGGAATGAGTTCTGATGTCCTACAGCATAATAAGTGATCTTCTGAAAATTCATTATATATTATATATTTTGTAAAGGACTGGAAGGAGAGAATTGGATGGCTGCCAGCAAAAAGAAATGATAAATGTTTAAGGGTACAGAAGAACTAATTGCCTTGTACATTGTACACATATGCCAAGCTGTCACACTGTAGTCTATAGATATAGTTATTCCATGTAACAATTTAAAAAATTATATTTCTAAAAAAGAAGTTGTAGCAAGTCTTCAAGAAAGTAGAGTCAACTTGATTCTTCCATAATTTGAAGTCATACTTTAAAGCGACATCATTTCAGAAAGGTCCTTATTTTAGATTTGCTTACCAGAAAATGGCTCAACTCTGATTATATGAATATTATTAGGGAGTTTTGGGGAAGCAATCACTATTAGGGTTGGAAACATCGTTATAATTATTTTAGATAAAATCATATTTGTTGTAAATATATGTCCTTGAGGGGCGATTTCCGGTTTTATTTCTGAGTATTCTCATCTGCACAGTCAAAACAAGTACAAATGTTCATCATCCTCTCCCATGTGTTTGATTATTCATTCCTTTCCCAGGTAATGCACCTGTAACAGGTAAATAAAAGCCATTTCTTCTATGGCAGGGGTAGACTTGGGAATTAGTGTGCAAAGACTTGCTTAGAAAATGATGTGATTATTTGCAAGATCAATGTAGCAAAGTACAGCCTATGAACTGTGGCCTAAAACCATGGTGAATGTTTAAATTAAAATATTTATTACAGGCCTGGAGATTTAGCTCAGTGGTTCCGGGGCCTGCCTGGCAAGTGCAAGGTCCCTGGTTCGATCCCCAGTAACCACATACAACAATACCGGGTGTAGTGACTCACGCCCACCAGTAATCAGTACCACATACCACAGTGCCAGATGTGGTGGCTCACGCCTATCATCCCAGCACTTGGGAGGCAGAGGCAGGAGGATTGCTGAGTTCGAGGCTTGCCTGGGCTCCATAGCGAGCTCAGGGCCAGCCTGAACTACAAAGCGAGACCCTGTCTCAAAGAAAAAAAAATCATTACAGTAAAGGACTCATAACTGTTACATCTCTTCAAAAGACTCCACATACCCCATCTTGTACCCACTTCCGGAAGTGATTCTGGAAGTCCTTTCTCCTGAGTGTTTTCGTGGCTGTCTTCAGCTATTCAAAGTGTTTACCTTTCGTGGCCCTTTTGTGTTTGGAGGAGAGATGGAAACTTCACGGCTCTAGGCCCAGTGACTATGGTGAATGCACACATGTTGCAGTGTTTTTAGTCGACAGGAGTTTGCTGTAAACATTTTGAATCAATTCAGGACCTAAAGGCGGCTGTGAAGAGACGTGAGGAAAGAGGGCGCCCAGGACTGCTTCAGAAAGTGGCTAGAGGATAGGAGAGCACGTGTGTTGGAAGGGAATGTCATATTCTGAGATGAATTAGTAGCTAGTTGTCTTTTACTTTCATACATTTAAAAAATAAATATATCTAAAAGGTGGTGGACATGTAGGGCACATAGGTAATAAACGCATTGATCAAAAAGATTAAGCTTGACTTTGGATTCTCTTCTTTTTTTCTCAACCTTGAACTCAGTTACCCCGACCAAGACTAGAAGAGCCACCACTGTCCATTTTCGCTAGTTGCAAATACTCCCCAGGCTCAGCCCTTCCCAAAGCCTCCAGTTTAACCTCAAGTTCCAGCCACTTTCTCCAGAGCAGCTTTGTCAGTCTTCCTGTTGCTGTTCTTACCGGAGCATCACTTAAAATCCGCCGGCACTAGAGCATCAGTTTCCCTACATTCTGCTGTTCGAACCAGTCCCGCATCCAGCCCAGCTTCGGGAGAGAAGCAGCGGCCTCGTCTCTTACTGGGAGAGAGGGGGCATGTGCTTGGAGGCAGAGGCCGGTGACCGCGGCTGGCTGTGGCCTAATGGGAGGCAAAGCTCGGTCCTGGGTCCTCGGGCCACGTGGCAGTGAAAGAGTACAGGACAGACACGGCCCCTGAGTCTTTGCTGGCGGCTTTTAGCCAGCACCAGCTGCTTCCTAGAGGTGGTCTCCTGGCAGGGATCGGGGGGAGTGTTTCTGGGCTCAATTCCTCTATATTTTAAACAACATAAAAATTCGCTTTACAAGCCAGTGAGTAAATGGAAGCAAAAACGTTGTGAATAAACTTCAGGTCACTGCAGCAACTTCAATGTCATCACTGGCCTTTGCTGCACTTTTTCCAATAAAATATGTCCTTGAAATTATATTACCTTATAATAATTTTATTATGGTAACTTAGCCACAACCACTCTGCAGTCAGTTCCTTAGACTTCCTGTGAAAGCAATTGCAGGTTGGGAACAAATTTTCATGGCAACACCTGCTAAAGTTCTCTGAAGTTAAATACTAGGAACTGCTAGTCAGCAGAGATGGTGGGGCCTACCAACGCCTGCCCAATTCTGCAGGAAACACAGCACTGATGATTACCTAGGAAACCAGGGAGGAAGGAGGGTTGGCCACAGGCGTTTGGGGCAGGTGTGTTAAGAAGTTGGGGTGTGGGGCCGGAGATTTAGCTCAGTGGTTCTGCTGCCTGCCTCACAAGCTCAGGGTCCTGAGTTTGATCCCAGTAACCACATACAATGCTGGGCGTGGTGACTCATGCCCACTAGCCATCAATACCACATATCACAGTGCTGGGCATGGTGGCTCACGCCTGTCATCCCAGCACTCGGGAGGCAGAGACAGGAGGACTGCTGAGTTCCAGGCTTGCCTGGGCTACATAGTGAGCTCAGGGTCAGCCTGAACTACAAAGCGAGACCCTGTCTCAAAAAAAAAAAAGAAAAAAAAAAAGAAGTTGGGGTGTTTTGCTAAGTCAGAGAATATTAAGTGGGTTCTGCAGGACCTGCACGAACTTACAGGCCACATCCTCCCCCTCCCTGGATGCCACCTTGACCTTTCAGGTCTGAGAACCCAGGAGGTTTCTCCCGTGCTACTGCACAGGTCCGGGCCTTTGCTCTTTGGCCACTGACCTGAGGAAGGAGCAGGAGCACAAAGTGGCAGGGACGTTCAGACAGGGAAGACGGGACCCACGGACGGCGTCACCCGCGGTGCGGCTCTCAAAGGCACCACAGGCGAGCACGTGTAAGAATTCACCATGGAGCTCTCAGCTCAGACTGTCTTCTCACTAAGGAAGGCAGGCCGGGCCCTTCGCGGGGCTCCCGGTCTTGTGTCCCCCAAGCTCCCAAGGCCACTTCTGCTTCGTCTCCGTGTTGGCCCACCCCATGGCTTCCCGAGCTGCAGACCTGGGCGTCCCGTCACGGGTCACTGAAGGTCACGTGTACCAGAGTCTGCACGTTTGAGTTTGTCCTGAAGTTTTCTGTGAAACACCTTTACTGTCAAGGACGGTGCTGGCTGTGTGTGGCGTTGTGTCTCTTTCTCTCTTCTTAGCTTATTCCCCGAGAGAACTCTGTGTGCTTGGACTTCAGAACCCATGAGTGTAGCTGAGATGAGTACGAAAAGGAAGAAAAGACGCCTCGGGCTCAGCAGGCTGGGCCCAGGGGTCACCCTGGACCCTGCAGGGTGCTCAGGGCCGTGCTGCAGGCCACATGGAGGTCACAGGGTCTCACACAGCATGTGTCCTGCTAGAGCGGCCTTGAAGTGCATTCAACTCAAAGCAGCCTTCGATTACCTGTCACAGTAGACAATAAATATATTTTCTTTCTGCCCAGATCCCGTTTTTCTCATCGTTTTGTTCTTTTTCATTGGTTTGAATGTAGTAGAGAACACTGTTTATCATCTAGGTAATGTTTCATGTTTCCAACGAGTGTGGGCTTTGCTTCTTTGTCTGGTGCCTAGAAATGTTATTCAGAGGGATGTGCTATCAGTCCTTCATTTGGGAGTTTAAGCTGGGAGGGGTGATATGCAACTGTAATTCCAGGAGGAATTCCAAGAGGCTGAGGCAGGAAGATTGCTCCAAGTCTGAAGTCAGCCTGGGTCACAGTGGCCTGAACTACACGGTGAGGCCCCGTCTCCCCATTTAGCCATAAAACCCTCAAACCCTAAAATCCCCCAAGAAAACCAAGACCAAAAAAAGGGGTTGGTTTTGGTCTTGTTTTAGAAGGATGGCATCTTATAAAGGGTGACACTTTGGAGATGATTTTAAAAATAATAAATGACAATTATTAAAAATGACAAAAGGGTCCTCTAAAATTCTGCAGTGACCTGCCTCATGAATACATAAGTTGTCCTGTTCTTAAGAGACTAGAAGAGGGCAAAGCAGAAAAGAAAATACAAACATTTTTTCTGCTTTTATCGCTGTAGCCTCAAGAACTCTTGAAACATAATTACAACTAACAGTCTCTAGCAGGTGCACATGCAGTTGGAGTTGCAGGGAAAATGGGTATTGAATGGCCGGGGGCGGGTGGGAACCTGGAGAGCGGAGGAATGCTGGGAGGCTGGCTGTGCCCTCTCGCAGCGGGGAAGGCCGGAAAACGGGCTCCAATGGTGATGGGCCGCCATCTGGCCATTTGTATCAAGAGTGAGGAAGTTGAGAGCAAAACAGGCCAAAAGTTATCTTTATTTGGAATCCTTGTCTGGGAGGCCCTGTGACAGGACAGACAGGTTTGGTGTCCCCTGCGGACAGCACCTGAGGATGTCGTCCATATAATGGTAAAAGGCGCAGGTGGCCAGTAGGGTCAGCTCGTCTAAAGCGGCTTTGACTGTGATTTGGCATGTTGGGGCACTGTTTTTCATTCACTGGGGAAGGACCTGCCAGTGGAAACTTTTTTTTTTTTTGAGACAGGGTCTCACTTTGTAGTTCAGGCTGGCTCTGAGCTCACTATGTAGCCCAGGCAAGTCTCGAACTCAGCAATCCTCCTGCCTCTGCCTCCCGAGTGCTGGGATGACAGGCGTGAGCCACCACGCCCGGCACTGTGGTATGTGGTATTGATTGTTGGGGGGCGTGAGTCTCCACACCCAGCATTGTATGTGGTTACCGGTGATTGAACTCAGGGCCGTGTGCTTGCGAGGCAGGTGCCGGAACCACTGAGCTAACCCTCCGGCCCAACCACCAGTGGAATCTTAAGAGGGCCCCTGATGGTTGGGGGGGTACAGTGAAGGCAAAGCGTTGTCGATCTGCTTCGGGTAACGGGGATGGAGAAGGAGCAGTCTTTGATGTCTAGGGAGGCAATATATTGTCCCGGTGGGATGGCTGACGGGAGCGGGAGTCCCAGTTGGGGTTTCAGGGTCGCGTTGATTGCCCCGAGATCTTGCAGGAACTGCAAACCACCCATCTTTTTCTGAATTACGAAGATGGGGTATTCCATGGACTGGTGGAGGACTCGATGTGATGGGCTTGTAATCCCTGGTTAACAAATGATGGAGCGCCTCAAGTTTGTATAAAGGCAAGGGTCACTGCTCAACCCACACAGGGGTGTCCGAGATCCAGTGCAGCTGAATGGGGATTGATGGAAGGAGACTCGCAGTGGCTTTTAGCATTGGGGGTGCTGTTCTAGGTCATCAGTAGCGAGGACTACACTCATTGCCTCAAGTAAGTCACGACCAAGCAAGTTATTAGACACATCTTCTAAAATCAAGGGGCTAAATTTTCCCCAGTGACTGTCAGGGTGACTCCAGCTAATGGGAGAAGAGGTGGTGGAAGAGGGGCTTGTGCCACCAACCCCTTTGACAAGCAGGCCTGGGACTAGAGGCCAGTCAGGGTGAGCTCCTTTTTTTTTTTTTTTTTTGAGACAGGGTCTTGCTTCGTAGTTCAGGCTGGCTCTGAGCTCACTATGTAGCCCAGGCAAGCCTGGAACTCAGCAATCCTCCTGCTTCTGCCTCCCGAGTGCTGGGATGACAGGCGTGAGCCACCATGCCTGGCACTGTCGTATGTGGTATCTGGTGGGCGTGAGTCTCCACGCCCAGCATTGTATGTGGTTACCGGGGATCGAACTCAGGCCCTTGTGCTTGCGAGTCAGGCGCCGGAACCACTGAGCCAACCTCCGGCCCAGGGTGATCTCCTCTTTACGAAGGATGGTTTTATCTGCTCCTGTGTCGAGGAGAAGTTTAAATATTTTGTTTGTACAAAACAGGGTAAGCCGTGGCTTAAAGGTGTCTATAGGTGTGGTCCAATATACCTGATGAGGAGAGGTTGGTTTAAGGGCTTGTGTAGTGGGGGGGTGTTCTCTTCGAGTGGGGCTAGGAACTGCCCCGCCATTAGTTTAAAGGGGCAGGGTCAGAAGCAGAGTGGGGAGTGGACAAAAGGGGTAGGGGGAAGCCATTTTTATGATATCTGGCGCAGCAGTCACGTTTCCAGTGGTATCCCTTAGTACACTGCAGGCAAGTAGTGGGCGGGCACAGGGAGGCGTAGAGGAAGGACTGGGCCATGTCTTAGCAGGTAAGGGGGGTGGCTTGGCGGGCGAGGGGGCTGAGGGCATAACGGAGGCTGAGCACGGTGGGCAGAAGGCATAAACATGACCTGGCTGATGGCAGTGCCAACACATAAGAGGTTGGCGTCGGGGGAGGGGGGGTATTAGTGCAAGAGCAAATGCGTCAGCAAGTTGTGAAACCGAAACTGAGCCAGCGGGAGCTCCGATGTCTTTGGTAGCAAGAACCCAGTTGTCAAGGGATGCCTGGCACAAAAGGGCGATAGCTGACTGGTAAATTTTTTGAGACACTTCAAAAATAAGATCTTTGATCATAGAATCACGAGTGTCTGGGTGGGCAACTTTGGGGGTAACCGCCTCTGTGACACGTTGACAGAAGACAGGAAAGGTTTCATTGGTCTTCTGGACAAGTTTAGGCAGGGACTAAGCCACTGCATGAGTGCATGTTTTTGCCAGGCTCGGAGGGCACAATCACAGATCTGGTCAAAATAGGTTGGTTAAATGCAGCCTGAACAGTGACTTGAATAGGTGGGCATGGGCCGGAGGGTTAGCTCAGTGGTTCCAGCGCCTGCCTCGCAAGCACAAGGTTCCTGAGTTCGATCCCCGGTAACCACATATAATGCTGGGCGTGGAGACTCACGCCCACCAACAGTCAACACCGCATACCACAGTGCCGGGCGTGGTGGCTCACGCCTGTCATCCCAGCACTCGGGAGGCAGAGGCAGGAGGATTGCTGAGTTCGCGGCCGCTTGCCTGGGCACCATAGTGAGCTCAGGGCCAGCCTGAACTACAAAGCGAGACCCTGTCTCAAAACAAAAACAAAAACAAAAACGAAAACAAAAACAGGTGGGCAGACACCTTTGAGCTGATTTGCTGTTATTGGAACAGGGAGCTGTGTGGCCATTTTAACATGGGCTCGCTGTTCACACTCATCAAAGAACACGCCCCCCTCCAATAAAAAAATAAAAGAACATGGCCTTAAAGACCAGGAAACCTAAAGGTTGTAAACAAGTGCTCACAAGGTCTAGCCAGGTTAGGGCAGTTGACCCCTTGTGCAAAATGATCAAGCAATTGCAGGGCCAGGGGGCTTTGAGGGCCATGATTGACGACTCCTTCCACCCCTTAGGGTTAGAGGGTGCCCGATATACCTGCCCTCCCGGTTGGGTAAACAGGGAAGGCCTCGCATGGCGAGGGGGGTGGGAGGGCTATGAATGGGCCTGTGCAGGGCCCGCCTTGCACGGCAGTTTCACGCGGCGCAAAGGTAGTGGGGGCGGGGGAGGCTCACTGTCAGTCATCCTCCTGGCTGAGCAGGAAAAGGGAAGGGGAGGGCATAGTCCAGGACGTTTGTGGGCGGCACATGTGGGTGGAGCGTCGGAGAAAATGCCGGAAGAGACACTGGGGGGCGGGGCGAGGGCGGGGCGACGCGGGGTGGCTGAGGTGGCCCTGCGCCATTTTGCGCGATGATTCGGTGCCAGACAGGACCTAACAGAGGACAGCACGGAGGTACGTGGGGGAGTTGCGGAGGGAGGAACTGAAACAAGTGAGCAACGAGAGACATAAGTAGAGGAAAAGAAGAAAACGGCGGCCGGGGAGGGCTGTGGGAGGCTCCGCCAGACACGGGGCCGAGGGGTCACCAGCCGGGGGTCTTGAGACCGGGCGCTGCAGTGCAGGGAGTACTCACCCGAGACGGGGGAGGGTCCCCTGCAGAGCGTGCCCCACGTTTGCGCGCCAGTTGTTGTCTTCGTTGCGGTCTTTGTTGTTTTGCCCGGTGGGGTTGCGCTGGCAGGAGGGTGAGCCGGGATGCAAGAATCCAGACACCAATTCCTGAGGAGGGAGGAAACGTCTTTATTGTGCGTAGGGTTTTGGCTTTTATAGAGGATGGGGGGGGGGATCAGGTCTCCAGGGGATTGGTGGGCTCGTGGTGACGTGGTCTGAAGTGATTGGGTTAGCTGTGTGATGGGCTGTTTGTGATTGGAAGCTCTCCCTGTGTGTGTGTTGCTGTGAGGACATTGGCGCTGGGCAACACTTACGTGTGAAAGAAAACAGTATCAGGCTGTTGACACTGAAGACTGGGATGCTAGGATGAACAGGAAACTCTGTGTTTGTGGGTAGAGTTTGTCACCTCATGGGATTCGTTGGTTAATAGTCTGATTTTAGAGCTCTTTAAAATAATGTCTACGGGATATTTGGTAAATTAATGGCACAATGTGTTTGAAATTAAGGTTGGTGCTTGCATCTCAATTTCTTTTTTTTTGCAGTACCAGGGATTGAATTTGGGTCCTTGAGTGTCCAAGGTAGGCGCCGTACCACTTAAGCTAAATCCCCGGCCTATCTCAAACGCGCAATGACTGCAGAAATCGCCCCAGAAGGGCTTTTAAAGGAAAGTTGATGGATTTTCTTATATATATTTAATGATTAGCTGGTGACACGCTGTCTAAACACACGAGTACTTTATCTTCCTTTAATTCTTATTTTCCTTTGAAAAGACAACGGGGCACTTTTCTTGTCTGGAGCACATGCTCTTTGGCAGATACCTAGGAAGCATGGCCTTCTTTCTCCGTTCCCTGCATTGCTTTCTTTCTCTTCCCCAAGACATCTGACTTGAGAATGCTGCGCAGGGGCCTGCAGAGTTAAGGATTTACCTGTTCAATGAAGAGTTGTGAGCAGCATTAAATACAACCTATGGGAAGCTCTTGTTTTGGAATGAGCTCTTGCCCTGGCACAACAGAACGGACTAAACCAGAAGGGGTCCCAGAGCCCCCAGCTTACGAGTCGCACCAAACCTTCAAGCCGGCCAGTTTCTCAAAGCAGAGGTGATTCACAGCACCCAACCTGAAGGGCCCCCATTGTGGTGTGAGCTTCAGATCCTTGATGGTTTAACCCAGGTAACTCGGTAAAGCCCAGTCTACCTTTGGTTCATTTTTTACATCACCTTCAGCCTTTTTTTAGCCTTGGTTCAGTTTATGGGAGTTCAGGAGCTCATTTGTAAGTCTTTAGTGGGAATGTCGCCTGACTCATGAACTGCTAATAAGAGCAAATTGAATCTTTCAAGTAAACTTGACATTTTGCCTCTGATAGCAGGTTAATTCCAGGCATGACTCATTATAAGAACCTTCAGAGAGTAGTCTGCACTGACTTGCAAACACTATGATCAGAAGTATGTAAAGAAATGCTCTTGCACACTCCAAACCTTTCTGTACCTCCTGACAAGAGAAGATATTTTTTTTTTGAGACAGGCTTTTACTAAAGGCTGACTTCAACTTGCTATGTATCCTAGGCTGGCCTTGAACTTGGAACTGTCCTCCTGCCTCAGCCTCCAGAGTACTATTACTGAGTGGCACCACATCTGGCTTGAAGAGTCACTCTTTAATGGAAGTCTTTTAAGGAGGCACCTGTTAGCGTTATAAAATTCTGTTTTTACATCATCTGATCTCCATATGCATTTATATGACAAAGTTATACACAGACAATTACTTCACATACCGTTTTTGCAAGACTGGCCACAATCTCCTCTTTGGCCAACATTTTCTCCTGTGGGTTACTATAAATTCTAATTACTAGTTACTTTGCTTATCGAGTGACCTGGAGATGACTTGAAGGAGCACAGTGGGGTCCCATGAGGACCCCATTTTGCACGTCACCCACAGCCCCTCAGTGCTTTGCTGACCTTTGCCTCGTTCTGGTCCCTGAATAAAGATAGAGTTAGACCTATGACTCATTTAAATTTTAGATGCCACCAGGAGAGAATGTTCTGATAAACACTGCATCTTAATATGCTTCTTTTTCTGAAGTGGGTGGATCAAAATGTCTCAGATTTTAGCACCCTTCATTCCTACCTCTGTTTTTCAAGCTGACAAAAATGAGCAGAGGAGAAAGGTCATCTTCATTATTCTAGAATCAATCTGTCTGGGTGTTTAGTTTGGTCATCTTGAAAAGGCGAAGTGACTTGGAAATTTATAGCATCATGCTGTTTCATGGCCTGTTCTGTTCTTGCCCCAAGAGAGGATGTGGAAGATACGGCCTGGGTTAGTCATCGCTTCTCACCCATGGGACCATTTGAGCCAAGCAGTGTTTTATGAAGAAAAGGAAAAACAATAACAAAGATAGCATGTATTTAGAGCCACTAGGACCCAGACAAAATATGACATGATTCCTATACATACGTTTTATAATAAAACACTGTACTATAAATCAGAATGACAGAAAAATTAGAGAACAAGACAAAATAGTATATAAGTAAGAGCTCAGTCATGCAGTACAAACTGAAAGGGGTAAAAAGATGCAGAGAATGAGGACATTAGTGTGGATCTAAAGGAACTGGGAGAGATAGCAGAATGTTCTAGAATCCAAGTAAGTTTTTCCTACCACACATTTGGGGCTATTTGAGGCGGGGTACATGAATAAGTGAGGGAACAGCTTTATGTGGAGTGAACCCTGGCTGTGGTCCTCCCTGACCCTGTGATCCTAGGAAGGCTTCTGACATTGCTGAGCTTCTGAAATTGTCTTGCTGTATTTCTCTGTATTTTTCAAAACATGGTTTTCAGAGACATCAAGTTGATTTCTGACCCACAAACTCTTTTTTTTTTTGAGACAGGGTCTTGATTTGTAGTTCAGGCTGGCCCTGAGCTCACTATGTAGCCCAGGCAAGCCTCAAACTCAGCAATCCTCCTGTCTCTGCCTCCCGAGTGTTGGGATGACAGGCGTGAGCCACCCTGCCTGGCACTGTGGTATGGGGTATTGATTGCTGGTTTGCGTGAGTCACCACGCCCAGCATTGTATGTGGTTACCGGGGATCAAACTCGGGACCTTGCACTTGTGAGGCAGGCGCTGGAACCACTGAGCTAACTCTCCTTCCCCCCAAAAACTTTTAATGTTTATTTGGTACATTGTATGTCTTTTCCTCAGTTCAAAGGTTTTAATGGTGGTGATCATCATATAACATTGAATCCAGAATAATATAATATTGATATAACATTTAACATCAGTTAAATGAATAGATTTGTATTTTTGAATTTAGGGGATTCTTTTAATGGCTAACTTAGACATTCTTAAGGATTATTTATTAAAGTGTGTTCTTAGGCATTAAGGGGGAAAATGACTTACAGACTTCTCACAGTGGAAACCAAACTGGGAAATAAGACTATGAAAACTTGCACATAGAAAATAAGAATAAAACCTATTTATAGGGTGTTTCTTAAGTCTTCACACATGACAAATTTACAATCTCAGGTGATCAGCAAGCAGTTGTGTTTCTCTCCTTAAGAAACTTTGTTTCGTAGTTAAATCCCTTGACTGTTATTCTAACAGAATTTATAATATTTTAATGTGTGTTTGTTTATATCATGAGCTTCAGAATGATCATGTATTGAAAATAATTGCCATGATATTTTCTTAAGTTACATTACCCTACAGATCAGTTTTCATAGGCCTTTATATTAAGAACATAAGATTTTGCCGATAGTCATTGTTATGCACATGATTATGAGCAACCTGGGAGACTATTCACATTTGAATTGCTGAGATAGGCTGAGAGGAATTTTTATTTGTAAGTGGAGATGTTTTATCTTCCAGCACATGCAGAGCAGCTTAACTGGAATTGTGGGGGAATAATATGTATTTCTCTTTTCATGTGTATGTTTAAAAGGTCTGAGATTTTTAAAAAAGGGAGATGACTTGAAATAACTTTGTTATATTATATGGTTTGGTTAATTCTGCTTAAGATGTTTATTAGAGGAAGTGGTGAAAATTATAGTGTCATAGTTCTTTTTGAGACAGGGTCTCACTTTGTAGTTCAGGCTGGCTCTGAGCTCACTATGGAGCCCAGGCAAGCCTTGAACTCATCAATCCTCCTGTCTCTGCCTCCCGAGTGTTGGGATGACAGGCGTGAGCCACCACGCCTGGCATAGTGTCATGTTTCTAATGTGATTTGAAGGATAGAGAAAATGGATACATGTTCCTTCATATAGCCTCTGACTCCTTGAATTCTTTTTATGTTGCTACGTCATTTCGAATAAACTCATTGGTAAAGAGGAACTTTTTCTTTTGTTCAACCACAACAACCACAGCCCATACCTTCTCTGCAGTTCTTCAAACTTGACAAGTTATCAGGTTGATACAGCGCAGTGAGCCTTCCCATTGACTAGCATGTCTTCTCATTGCTTTTGCTATCTTAAAAGGTCCTTTTGAGATCAGTCCCTCCCCTGAAGTCTCTTATTTTTGTACCATGATAATTTGCTAGTGAGTTCTTTTGGATTTTCCAGGTTTATAAGCATCTTGTCTTCAAAAAATGAAATGTCAATGATTCCTCCTCTTCTTTTCATTGTTTATAACTCTTCTTTGTTTTCACTGCACTGATGACCTGTGGTGGTATGATTAGAGTATGTTGGTCCTCTTCAAGATTCTTGTTGAAATTTGCTTTGCAGTACAGTGGTGTGGAGAAGTGGGCCTTGGCGGAAGTGTTTGGGTTATGAGACCGGAACCCTCCAGCGTAATGTGTTCGTCCTTCTCAAAGGAGTCAGCTCCAGCTCTCCTGGTCTGGCTCAGTTACTTCTAGGGTGGGCAGCACTGATGGGAGCGCGCCCTTCTGGGATCCCTCTTTCACAGGTCTGCTTGCTCTGACTTTCACCACCAAGAGGTGCAGCCACACAAGGTCCTCACCAGGGCCAAGCAGGGGCAGTGCCATGCCCTTGCTCTTCCCACCCTTCAGAACATAGGCTCAAATGAACTTGTTTACTTTGAAAATTTCCTAGTCTCAGGCACTTTATTATAGCAATGGAAAACAAACTAGGATGAATATTACATTGAGAACCAAGTGAAATCATGGTGCTAGTCAACCAGCAAGTCTTGTCCTTGATTTAATAGAAGTTATCTCATTGCTTTCTTCTAGAAAGTTGTTCATTTAATCCACCCTTTTACGTCTATTTTCACAAATTGAGAGGTCTATTTCGATTTATTATTTTTTACATTTGGGCTTTTTGCCAAACTTGTTCTTCTCCTTCCTTCTTTTTTCTTTTGTTTTTCTTTTTGGTGCTTTGGATTGAATCCAGGGTCTCCATGTGCTCTGATGCTTGGCTACCCCTTCTATCTCTTTTTTTCTTTACTACTTTACTGTTTATATGGGAAGAGTTACCTCATAAAACCAAAAGTTCAAGTTTATTGCAGACAACCAGCTGCTAGGTTTGGCTTTCATATGCATGATTTTACTTTCTTTTTGGCATCTGGAGATTTGTCTTATTTGCTTATAAACTCAGCAATGCACTTAAAAGTGCTTCCACTCTTTTATCTAGTACTTCTGAGGCTTTATGACCAGTGGCTCTCAGCATACCTTGTTTCCACATGCTGGAGATATAAGTCCTATGTATCATTCTTATGCTTGCCAATATTTGCTTTTCAGAAAGTACTCTTTTCTAGCTTCTTTCGTTCCCTTCTAGCTTACCGTATTTCACTCTTCTGGTTTTTCTTTTCTGCTGTTTTCAACTAATGAACATCCACTTTTCTTTTGCACACTCAATTTGTTTCTCAAACTTACTGGATTTGAATCTCATTTAGAGACCCAGAAAGCACAATGTCTCATTGGCTAGTAATGTGCACACACTGAGACTGTCACTCGAGGGAATCCCAAGGAAACAGAGCCCCTGGGCCAGCAGTGTGGCGGCCCTGAGTACTGCCAAATCCACGCCTCTGCCGTGCGACTCGCAGCAAGGTGCTTAACTTCTGTCGACTTCACTTTCCTCACTTGTAAAAAAGGAATTCGTGAGTTAACTTCATATAGAGATGATCTCATAGCAAGGTGAATTTTGTAAGAAGATTAATGTGGAAGACACAGAACCATTTTTGTGCAGTAATGATAGGTTTTATGAATGTTACGTTAGTTGCCAAGCAGAATGCTTTCTTTGGGCACAGTTGTCACATGGGATCTGTAGAAACTCCATGTCGATGATACTGTAACACAACGTGCCTGATCGTTTCTATTGAATGAGCTCTTGCTCCTTCACGTAGAGCGTGGTGTCCCCCTCCGTTCACGGTAAGCCTTCCTTTCATGCTTGGATGCCAGCAACATCCATCTCTGGATGTACAGATGTATCATCGCGAGGCACAGGAAACCTCTAATTTCTTTACGCTATTGTTTGGTCAAGTTTCTGTTACTTGCAGTGAAATGAAGTCCTTGGCACACTCAAGCTTTGGATGAGACGTGGCTGCATGGCCTTGCCTGGTCATTCTTTTTTTTTTTTTGAGACAGGGCCTCGCTTTGTAGTTCAGGCTGGCCCTGAGCTCACTATGGAGCCCAGGCAAGCCTCGAACTCAGCAATCCTCCCGTCTCTGCCTCCAGAGTGCTGGGATGACAGGCGTGAGCCACCACGCCCGGCACTGTGGTATGTGGTATTGATGGCTGGTGGGCGTGAGTCACCACGCCCAGCATTCTATGTGGTTACAGGGATTGAACTCAGGACCTTGTACTTGTGAGGCAGACGCTGGAACCGCTGAGCTAAATTTCTCCCCCTGCCTAATCAATTTTTGTCAATTTTGTGTCCAAAGCAAGACCAGACCAGTAAGAAATAAACAAAATAAGCCCTCCAAAATTGTTCAATTCAGCAACATTTTGTTAATTTACAGCAGTAGGCAACTATCACCTTCAGGTATTTTTCAAGGGATTTTTGTAATCCAAAGGCAAACTCCAGGACTGCTAAACAGCTACTTCTGGTTTCTCCCACGTCCCTTATCCTCTGAGGATCTGAGGAAGAAATGTTTTCTTTCTTTATGAGCTGACTTGTTCTGAATTCTTTATATAACTGGAATTATATAATACGTGGTCTTTTACTCTGGGCTTCCCACACTGAGGTTAATGTTTTCAAGGTTCATCCATGTTGTAGCAGATCAGGATTTTATTCCCTTTTGTGGCTGAAATTTTTTTTTTTTTTTTTGCTTTTTGAGACAGGGTCTCACTTTGTAGTTCAGGCTGACCCTGAGCTCACTATGGTGCCCAGACAAGCCGCCGCGAACTCAGCAATCCTCCTGTCCCTGCCTCCCGAGTGCTGGGATTACAGGTGTGAGCCACCACGCACGGCATTGTGGTATGCGGTGTTGATTGTTGGTGGGCGTGTCTCCACGCCCAGCATTATATGTGGTTACCGGGGATCGAACTCAGGACCTTGTGCTTGCGAGGCAGGCGTCGGAACCACTGAGCTAACCCTCCGGCCCTGAAAATTTTTCCTGTATGTATATACTTCAGTGTTTTAGCCATTGATTCATTGAAGGTTATTTCCACCGTTTAGCTATTGTAAATTTGCTATGAGCATTTGTGCATTTAAATATCTGGTTTTAGTACTTTTGGGTGTATATCTAAAAATGAGATGAATAGGTCATATGTTTATTCTATGTTATCATTTCGGAGAACCTCTGATGTAGTTTGGATCTTACGCGTTGTCCTCCAAGGGCTTCCGAGATAAGAGATGGTCCCTGGAGTGTCAGGAGGTGGAGGGATCTTCACGAGGTGCAGCTGCATTGGAGATCCTCAGGTCATGGGGGACATTCCTTAGAATGGGACAGCGGGACCTCAGCCTGTTTTCTCTCTCAGCCACGAGGGAATAATTTTGCTCCGCCATAGACCTATACTATCAGCCAGAGCAATAGGACCAGCTGACTAAATACGGGCTGGCATCTCTAACACAAGGAGTCCAAACAGAAACTTTTCTCTTTATAAGTTGTCTCATCTTAGGTATTTTATTACAGTAATTGAAGGGTACCTAGCACAACCACCAAACTACCCTCCACAGTGGCTGGATCATTTTATATTCATACCAGGAATGGACAAGGATTCTGCCCTTTTCTCCACATCTTCAAAACCCACTGGTTATTTTGTAATTATGACAATCCCCCTTGACAGGAGTGGTGATGATTCCCATTTTCCTATTGAACACTGGAATATTTCAGATCTTTTGCCTTTTAAATATTGGAACATCTTTTTGTTAGTGGTTTATGAGAATTCATATATTCTGGATAGTAGGTCCTTTCCACATAAATTATATGGAAATATTTTGCCCTATTTTGTGAGGGTGTTTGTTCACCTTCTCAATAATCATGTTTTGATACTTACATTTTTAAAATTTTGATGAAGTATAATTTATTAGGCCTTTTCCATTTTTAATGCTTGAGTGTCATAGCTAAGAAACCGCTGCTAAATGCAAGGTCACGTATGTACCCGGGACCCCTGTAGAGGATCCTGATCTCATGCTTGGTGCTACGATGTAAGGCGAGAGGAAAGAGAAACAGAAGCAGGTAAAATGGGGAACTGGGATGGTCAGAGCTCAGAAAGCAAAGAACCTGAAACAGCCAGAACCACCAATATTTTTTTTTTTTTTTTTTTTGAGACAGGGTCTCGCTTTGTAGTTCAGGCTGACCCTGAGCTTACTGTGTAGCCCAGGCAAGCCTGGAACTCAGCAGTCCTCCTGCCTCTGCCTCCCGAGTGCTGGGATTACAGGCGTGAGCCACCACGCCCGGCACTGTGGTATGTGGTATTGATGGCTGGTGGGCGTGAGTCTCCACATCCAGCATTATATGTGGTTACCGGGGATCGAACTCAGGACCTTGCATTTGTGAGGCAGGCGCTGGAACCACTGAGCTAAATCTCCGGTCCTGAACCACCAATATTTATTAGTTACACAATCATTTGTTAAGTTGCGGGCAGGGAGCTACATGTGGGTGCTAGAGGTAAACATGATGCAGGCAAGGCTTGTAAGAGAACAGAACAGACCAGGTATAAGTTGTGGTTCATGATTAACCTTCTTTTCAGTTAAGAAGATTTCAATTCTGGGGGTGGAATTTGGGTCACAGTTACGCTGACCTGGTCTGTTGCATTATCCCATCTCAGCCCCATGGCTTCACAGACCTTTGGTTTTGTCTGGGCGGCAGCGGTTGGGAGGTTGGTACTGACCTAGGCCCCACCCACAGAGACTTATTTCCTTAGAGGAGCTGATGGTGGGGTTAACTCCTCATCACCTGCACTGCTCACAGCTGGCTTCAGGCATAATGAGCAGGGTGGTCTCCGCACTCATGGGTATCTTTATGTTTTCTTCAAAGAGCTCAGGGTTCTGTTTTGGAATTTTTGCACCAGTCTGTGCAATCAAGGTGGGTTCCCCAGAGTATTAAGTCTCTCAATCTCTGGAAGCCATAGATCAGGGCCCTTGCTCAAAATGAAACTGAGAGTTCCTCTACAGCAGATTAACGTCTCAGTGTGGGCTAGAAATGATCACAATGAGAAAATTAGCCGTTCTTTTTCCTATTATTTTGCCACCTTCACAGAATGATCCACAATCAGTTTGTTAAAAAGCCTCAACCAGTTGTCATTGTTGGCTGATTGTTCTTTTGTCTGGGACACTGGTGAAGTCACACTAGTGACAGGAGGTTTAAGCGCCTAACATCCTATTTTTTTATCTTTCCAGTGGCCAGTTTATTCCTTCAGGGCAACTCTCCCTCTTCTATCTCTGTCTCTCTGTCTCTCTCTGTCCCTCCCTTTCCCTCTTACTCCCCTCCCCTTCCCCATTTCCTCCCTTTCTCCTTCCCCTACTTCCTTTCCTCCACCTCCCTCCCTTTCTTCCTCCTTTTTGTGGGATGAAAACATTTGATGCCAACAAGAACTCACACAATGCTGTGTGGTTAACAACCCGACCTAAATCGAGAGGGACAATGCTGAAAGAAGTGTTTACCTACGCTGTGAAGGAGTACATAAAGGTGATAAAGTTTTTTTCCCCTCTCAGAATGTATTTGCAGAAACCGTAATCCGGGGAAATGGTAATTTAAGCGTTTGTAATTAGGCTCAAACACCGGTAAAACTGTAATGCGGTGTTGTGAGAGGGCTGCGGTGCTCAGGGAGAGGGTCCCTTGGTAGGTGTATCCGATCCATTTTCCCTGATACGATCATTTAGTCGGAAATAAACGACGTGTCCAGATGGTCTCTCTCCTTGCTTTTTTTTTTCTTTTTTGCCTGTTAATTTTTTTTTTTCCTTTTTGAGACAGGGTCTCGCTTTGTAGTTCAGGCTGGCTCTGAGCTCACTATGGAGCCCAGGCAAGCCTTGAACTCAGCAATCCTCCTGCCTCTGCCTCCTGAGTGCTGGGATGACAGGCGTGAGCCACCACGCCCAGCACTGTGGTATGCGGTATTGATGGCTGGTGGGCGTGAGTCTCCACGCCTAGCATTGTATGTGGTTACCGGGGATCGAACTCAGGACCTTGAGCTTGTGAGGCAGGCACCGAAACCACTGAGCTAACCCTCCGGCCCCATTTTGCCTGTTATTTTTGAAGTGGCTCATGCACATTGCATTATATGCTGAAAATGTAGAAAAGCAAGTAAATAAACGCCACAGCAATCCTTCCCTGGCTCAGTGATCCTTAGCGTTATCATTCATTTCTGTGTATTATTTTTTTCAGTTATATTCCAAACCTACAAGTAAAAAAATATTTTAGCATAATAACACAACTGTTTGTTCACATATACTTACTTTTGATTGGTCCAAGATTCATACGAATGTCTTAGGTGTCAAGAGAAGAATGGAGGTTCTTTTAGCACAAAGGCCAAATACTTTTGATTTTCACTACAGGATCTATGACAGGACAGTCTTGAGAGACAGGCTTTCTTGAAGGAGAAAAGTTATAAAAAATTAAACAAATTTCCTTTCATATATCAAAAGTAAATTTAGAGTTTAATAAAAGACTTTTACTAGGAACCACAGCAGAGAGGGCAAATCAGAATATAGATGAGGAAAGTTCTTGCCAGCTTGGGAAGAAAGGCAGAGCTGAGGGGGCGTGGAGGCGGGAGGGGGCCAGTGTGGGGAGACCGTGGAGAGGTTCTCCAGCCTGACCCTGCGGGGAGGTGGAGGCGGGCGGAATGGAAGAGAGGTTATCCCTTTGGTGCAGGAGGGAAGGTGAGATGGTTGCTTTTCTTCTAGAACACGTTTGCACAAAGCATGCAGAGAGCTGCCCCGGGGCGCCTGCAGGAGCTCCCTGTGATCAGAAGGGCTCGGAGAGGCTCAGGGACTCAGAGTGGGCTTCCAGGAGCAAGGTGGGCAGAGGCCTGCAGGCTGGCGCGGGGTGCTGCCTGGCTCAGGCTCCGAGGAGCCGCCCAAGTGGGGTGGAAAGGAACTGGACCCAGAATTCGGAGCTAACAAGGCCCCACCTGTTTCCTTTGATTTCTGGAGGTGGAATTTCTCTGTCAGAGTGTGAATATTTGAAGAGCATTTGATGCAGGCTGGCAAGCTGATCTTGACCGAAGAGTTTCCAGTAGTGTTTGAGATTGTATTTTGCTATACGTTTGTTAGTACTGGCCATTGTTGTTTGGGGGCTTTGCCAATTTGATAGGTGTTGTTTAATTTGGAATTTTACAACTTCTACAGCTAAATAGTTTTTCTACTTGTTTAGATATTTGTTCTTTCTCTTTTAAGAAGGTCCCCATTGTAACCATTTCTCAACTACTTTCTATTGAATACTGCTTTTCTTACTTTTTTTACTTTATGTCAATATTAATGTTTTATCCATAATATTTACCACAAGTAGTTTTGTTCTCTTTCTGTCTACTTTTTATGGGCTTTTTAAGATTTATAATTTGTAGATTTTTGTTTTCTTTAGAAATTTTACTTTTCTTTCAGTCATTTGAAAATTCTTCCCCAGGGACAGAGATTTAGCTCAGTGGTTCCCAGTGCCTGCCTAGTAAGCACAAGTTCCCTGGTTTGCTCTCTGGTAACCACATACAGTGGTATCAGGCATGGTGACTCACACCCACCAGCAGTCAGTATCACATACCACAGTGCCAGGCTTGGAGGCTCACGCCTGTAATCCCAGGACTCGGGAGGCAGAGGCAGGAGGATTGCTGAGTTCGAGGCTTGCCTGGGCTACATAGTGAGCTCAGGGCCAGCCAGAACTATAAAGTGAGACCCTGTCTCAAAAAAAAAAAAAAAATTCCTCCCCATGTTGAATTAAATTTGTCTATTGACTATAATTCTAATTTTTTTTTTTTGAGACAGGGTCTTGCTTTGTAGTTCAGGCTGGCCCTGAGC
>PVIC010027391.1:0-23804 GCA_004025085.1 Thryonomys swinderianus
ATATATATATATATATATGACATGATAAAATTGAGTTAAGGTATCTATTGCTTTAGATACTTTTCACTTATTCCATTTAACTACATCCATGTATCATTTGACAAATATCTTCCCATCCCTCCAAAGTCCTTAGTCACTTGTAGGAAAATTCTATTTCATTGTTGTAGATTCCACATATAAGTGAGAACGTGCCTGTCTTCCAAGTTCCTCCGGTATGGCTGCAAATGACAGGACTTCCTGGTATTCTTTTTTTGTTTTTGTTTTTTGAGACAGGGTCTCACTTTGTAGTTCAGGCTGGCTCTGAGCTCATTATGTAGCCCAGGCAAGCTTTGAACTCAGCAATCCTCCTGTCTCTGCCTCCCCAGTGCTGGGATTACAGGCGTGAGCCACCACGCCCGGCACCTTCCTGGTATTCTTAATTAAAGTTTCTTATTTATTTATATCACTTGGCATAATATCTTCCAAGTTCCTCTGGTATGGCTACAAATGACAGGACTTCCTGGTATTCTTAAAGTTTCTTTCACTAAAGCCATAAGCCCTGAATTCTATAGACTTCAAAGAGAGATGCAATTATATCATGATTTAATTTCAAATTTGACAAGGGCAAAAACACACCAGCAGTGTTATAGAATAACCGAGTCAGGAAATCTTATTCCATGTCGGAAGAGCATTAAAGTGTACTCTGAAGTCTGAAGAAGGAGTGGCCAGGAAGTAAGGAATGATGGGGGAATAAACTGGGCAAGAAAACAGCACGTTTGCAACTTCAGGCTGAGGTAATAAAACCTCTGCAGGGGGGTAATGGAAAGAGAAGGTGAATAGTTACTGCAGAGAATAGGGCAGAAAAGAATCTCAAAAATATAATGGTGAGGAATTGGGATGTATTTGAAGTTCAATGGGAAGTCATTAAATAATATTAAAGAGGAGAATGATCTAATCGGACTGGAGTTCGATGCAAGCTATTCACGACCCACTGGCAGTCATTTCCCTCTTTCCATCGCTTCATCTGTAAAACGAGAACATATGGTCATTTTTAATAGTTGCCTTTTTATAGTATATTATGTTATAGATTTTTCTCTAGCTACGTGTAATAAATCAACCTATTCCAGCCTTGGGCACTTTATGAGTCACGGAAAAGATGTGCCGTTGAAGCTTCAGTTAGACCTGCCTGTGAGCACCGCGTAGTGGAAGGGCAGCCCTCGTTTCTCGAGCAGCAGGAGAAGTTAGTCTTGACTTGAAAATGCCCGTTTCTTTCATTTATTAACTAGCAGGAAAATAATATCTTACCGTTAAGTGTCTTTCTACAGGAAGTAATCTTTGTTAGTAGATTATCTCATGGCCCTCTCGGAGACATTTGTAATATGAATCAATCTCAATCGAAATGTTTTGCCCTTAAATCCAGCTTCCATAAATGGCTACAATTTATTTGCTTGTCAAACCAAAGACAGAAATGGACCTTCCTAGAAGGACAATTGTGTTATGCACGTCTGTTCCTGTATTTCCAACCTTTCTTTGTTAGCATGAGGAAATGTACTGTCATCCTAAGAGAAGGACCGGGGAAGAACTCATGCTTAGAGTTATGTGATGGAAAACGCTAACTCATAAAAGAGGAAGCAATCATTACTTAACTAGCTCTACGACTGCACCTGGGCCAAGGTACTGATTTTTTTTTTTTCACCTGATCGACACTTGTGTGTGGAAACTGAGAGCTTTGGTGAGTTTCTATATGTTGACCCTGTTTTTCTCCGATCTCAATTTCTGTGAAACCCATAGAGACATTTTTGTGCCCACTGACATGCTTGCTCTAAGAGGAATTTAGGCTTCTATTAAGCCAAAGCTCTTTTTAATTCTTATGGAAATTGATTTATTATGGCAGTCTCTGGTCTTTTACCCCTGCCATGTGCTTAAAAGCTCAGAGAGAGTTCTTCCACAGCTGGTGCATAGTGATTATTTTCTCCTGGATTTCTGTGATGATAGCTTATCTTTTGTTTGTTGACTTACAAGTATAAGAGGGCAGCAATTTAGCTTAAATATATACCTTACTCTTTCAGGAAAAGAACAAAATACTAGACATAGTAAAATATTAATCAAGTAACGCAGCAGGAAATTTTAGGACTACAACATCAAGTAATATGTAGCCACAATATTTTTGTGGAAAAGAGTGGTAGTAATAAAATTTGTGAGATAAAACATAATATATAAGTAATTTGCATTCTCATCAAATATCCTTAAAGATGAAGAGAATTAAAGAATGGTTTATGGCTGAGGGTTTTGAAGATCAGCACTTTTCTAGACACATAAAACCACTTGGACAATCTTTTTCAAACAGTTAAGTGGAAGGTTTGAGAACAATATTTGCTTGTGTTGGGTGCACAGCTTTACCGCTGAGGATCGTTTTACGTGCAGATAAAATAAAATTGAATTTGATGCGTGAAAAACAGAAACTAAATGAACTTTAAAAAACTTCCAATAAAGGTCGAGCAGAATATTGAATACCTAGAGTAGGTGGAACAAGAGCTTTGAATGCCATGAAATAAATTCTTAGTTGTCTGTTTCTCCCCTCATCTCATTCTTTTTGCTCTTATATATGTGTTGCTTTATTTATGGGCATGTACGACAACTGACGATTTCACATAGTTTCACCAAGGGAGGGTAAGAAACCAAAAGCTTTTTCTGATCCAAGGGTCCCACTGCACACCGGCCTAACCATGTGTCACAGAGGGGCTGTTTCTGCTGCTTTCACATGGGATGAGAGGCAGTGCAACACTCAGGAATGTCTGTAAGAGTTCCTTTTATTTGTCTGGACTGCTGGAAATTAAACCTAGCATCTTCACACAGAGCTACATCCTCAGGCCTATGGTTTTTGGCTTTTTTATTTTGTTCTTTGTTGTTGTTCTGTTGTCTGTTTTTTGTGGGAGGAGGTATCAAATTCAAGATTTTATACTTATAAGACAGGCACAGTGCCACTGAGCTACATCACCCGTCCTTCTTTTGGTGGGGAGGCATTTCTGAAGCATGGTCTCTCTATTTTGTCCAGTCTATGCTGTCACTGGTGATCTTCCTGCCTCGTCTTCCCAAATTGCTGGTGTTACAGGTGCTACCACCATCCCCAGCTCAGTTTTACTTTTTAAAGCTATACAAGATCATATGTAAAGTAGACTGATACCCTCACCAAGGCCCTGTTGTAACTTGGGCCTGTAGTAGAGACCTTTCCCAATTATCACTTCTACGTGATGAGCCTTCTAGTCATGATGTTCTCAGATGAGTGTGATATCACAGGTGTGGGGCTTTTCATCCAGCCCAAACCTCTTTGTCATTACCTATGATTTAATTCCTATATCGGTCTTTTTATTATACACACATCATTTAACTTATCTGAATCAATGGCTTCTTTCCAGTAAAATAGGAATAATAATTTCATTTGCAAAGATGTCAGAATAATTAGAGTTAGCAAGGCAATTGACGCAAATTACTCTTCCTAGAAAATGAAGCAATAAGTACCAATAATCAAAAATTAAAATTGATTAAATGAATGATGATATAAATATAGCTACTTGTCTACATTGGTTATTACTTTAGTTCATTGCCCTCATTCTTTGTTGAGGCTCAAAAAATACTTACTAAAAACAAACAAATAACTGAACAATTAATTGAATGAGTGACTTGGATAATTGGTACAAGGGATGAATTGAAAAGTACATGATAATCCAAATATAACACTTCTGTAATGCAAACAAATGTCTTTAAGGATGCCAAACTCATCAAACAAATTAATTTAAAACTAAAGAAATTTCAAAATAATTGGTTGTGCTATGACTTATTGAATATAAAAAAATGGCTAGAGAATTTTAATTTCAAAATGTAAAAATTAGGTTTTTATGTTTTCTCTTTAATTACAAGGAATAGAATTTTAGGAAACAAATAAGGGTGAAGCTATATTTCAGGAGAAAAAGAATATGAAACAGTTTTCTGCAGTCTAGCTGATGGGATCCCACCTGTCCAAGTAAATCCCATTTCAGTGACTTTTAAGTATAAATAATCCTGCACAAAATTTTATAATGTTAAAGAGCATAATCAATCATGTAACTCCAAAATGTTTTTTTTTAATCAGAATTACTAGCTTACTGTTTTGAATAACGGTTTATTTTCTAATTACAATTATGGCACTGATAACAGCTCCCATAATACAGTATTGACCTCTTTTCTAAAAAGCATGTTTCACATTGCCTAGGAATTTAGCTTTGTGTTGTCGTCCACTTCCTCTACCCCTACCCCTTTCACGGTGCTGGTTAGTTTTGGGTTGTCTGTCTCGTGGCAGACTTGGTTCTGAGGCTGCATCTGTGGGACCATCCCTTTAAGACAACGCACCTCTTTTTGGATCAATTCATCTTCACAGCGATGTCAGGGAACTTGCCTTCTTTCCTGCCTTTAACTCCTGCGGGAGCAATTCTTACCAAGAGTGATTTGTGCTGTGAAAAACCAACGAAGAGATTTATAGGACCTCCGCCTTCAGAGGCTGTGAGAGTCATAATTAAGTGCACTGGACCCTGCACACCGGGCACAAGGCCATGCTGGAGCCATGGTGCCCACTTTCACTCCGGCCCGCACTCTGAGGCAGCTGTGGGCCTGCTGGGCACCTGCGCGCCTTCCACGGCTCTACTGCGTCTGCGCGGAGCTGCAGCGCGCTGCGAATGTGCCTCGCGGGCCTACAGAGAGGGCGGTGGGGACGCCTCCTGCAAAGCACAAAGTTTGGATCTGCAGATCGGAAGGAGACCGTCTCTATTTTTTTTTTTTAACCTTATACAGTTGCGATTCCCACAAAACTTTCTTCGGACAGAGGGTTTGTCAAACTTTTGGATTCTTTTACGTGTTAGACAACTAGACCCATGACGATGCTAGATAAAATCTAAGTATGGGAGGAGGATGATAATCTATCCATGGATTCAAGCCTTTCATTTTGCTGTCCACTACTGTAAGTTCTGTGGAAGAGACAGCAGGATATATGTGTGTGTTTTATTTTGTTTTGCATGAAACATGATATATGGGTAATAAAATACAGGAAGGAGGGAGTTTATATCTGTTGACACTAATAATAGGTCAGGAGCCTCAGTGTATGTGTGTGTCTTAGCCCGGAAATGTGAATTTCTATATGCGGAATCAAGTTGTACATTATGCCCTACTGGCTACGAAACAGTAGTCACTAGAATTGTCATAATTTAATTACTTCAGTTACTTGTGTAACTGAAAAGAAGAGATCCCAGTGTGTTCAGTCAATATACTCAATATGTTCAATATCCTCGTTCCGATATACTCAGACTCTTCTTAGGTACTTGAAATCTTAAAATGTGTAGCATTTGAAATCTTAATATCTTGTAGCATTAGACATAGATTTTTTGAGAAGTCATTAGCTCAAATAAGTGACAGACAAGGGAAGTGCCTGGAGTCAACTGTTGAGCCACATGTGTGCCCCGGTGGACCAAGCGCGGCATGGGCATCCCGTGCCCCCGGCACAGCTCAGGTTCCGTTCACCGGGACTGACAGGAATGTACAGCTTCTCCCAGTTTTCTTTCCATCTGGGAGGCAGAAGTCCGAGGAGGTCTGTGACTGTTCCCATGTCTTTCTGAGGAAACTGAGTCCTAGTTTCCTGTAAGAGTAACTGGTGGCTCGAAGCACCTTGCTTTTTTTCCCACCTTTCCTTCATCCTTTCTCTGATCCCTTCTGATGTGTTCTATGATGATTTCCCAACGTAATTTCTCATACTTTCACATACACCCCAATCTTGTTTTCGAGGTGCCCTGAATTTAAGATGCATAATCACTAAATGGCATTGTCTTTCAAATGCAAATGTCCTCTAATTCTAATGCAGTAACTTCTCCAGAGTACGTCCCATGTCTTTACATGGGGAATGTAGTCTTTTTCTTACTTATGTATTTCTAGACATGTAGGTTTCCCAGAATCGTGGCTTTGATTTTAAATGTTTTCACAAATTAGCACTTGTTGATACAACGCGTGAAGATTAGAGCAGATGTGGGTTTACTAAAAACAACTGAGTGTGTCTCCAGTCAATGTTACCGCATTTGCGTCGAGAGCCTGGGAATGTGTCTTTGACCTCTTGCTGTGTCCAGGGGTCAACAGACCTCAGGCATGACTTTCTTCTGAAGAGCCTCGTGAAGCAAGTCTTCATCGTGAGCTGCACCTTGTGGAAGAACTAGATCACCATGTAGAGAAGGCCGCACAGGAAACCACGGTAGACGATGCAGGTGGTTTGTAGCTGTGAACTGTAATGTGCCGTGAACCTTTCCCTTCAAGAGTATGATTTGAAGTAAACTAGAGCTGCCCCCAGCAGATCTCTCACTTGAATCCATCAGAGCTGTGAAGCTGAAATCCAGGGGAGAGTGTAGCTGTAACAGTTACCAAGAACACTAATAAACAGAAAGGTTTCCTTTGGTCAAAAGAATCAATAAACCACATAGTACTTCTCTTATATTTTACATTGATTACATTTCAATGTTAAAAGTCATATAACTATAGAGGAATTGAAACCATATAACCCCAAATCTGATGATTTTATCCAAAATAAAATAAAAATTAACACTGAGTTTAATTGTGGGAAAATAGAAAATTTACATGAGAACTACTGATGCTATATTGAATATAAATTCTAAATCCTGTAATAGTGCTTTCATGATTTTGTTATACAATTTATTGTAATGCCTTATAATTTTTGCACTGACTTCAGAGCCCCTATATTTGAATATAAGAAATGTAGACAAATTTTAGTTACCCAAGGAAACTATTTAATTTAGCTTATGGTCTGGGGGATTCAGTCTATAGTTAGTTGGTTGCAAGGCAAAAATATAGTGACATGAAGGTATGTTGAGGCAGATCTGCTTGATTCACAGAGACTACGGAGCCGTGAAAAGGAGCACTGCCTGAGAGGAAGGAGAAAGGGACTAGATGTGGTTCCCAAGGTTACATATCACTCAGAAACTTCGAGCCACGGGTTGCACCAATCTTCTGGCCAGCTCCAAAGGCACCAAGCTGACATCATCAAGCTCAACTCTCACAAGTAGTAATTAGCAAAGAGTTTTCAGAGTTTCTGATGACATACATTCAGGGCCAAACATAGCGCCTCTTAAATGTCTCTGGAAGAACAAATGTTGTTTCCAAAGCTATCTTCTTGCCCCTCACAGAGAAGTGACACCAGAAAGGGTACAAAAGCATTTGCCATAGAAATTACAGCATCGACTCAAAGATGTGTGTCACTTGGGTAGACAGCTTCACGGCAGGCTAGACTGCGGCTATTCAGCTCAGTTATATTCTTCTTGCTTCCAAGAATGTAGAACTGAGTAATAACTGTGTCAGTATCATTGCTGATGTGGAGAAAAAAAAATATGGGCATTCTGGAAATGGGAGAATAGCACTACCTTTTCAAGAATTCTATGGTAAAAGAACACTGAGTATTTTATTTAATCATCAGCATCAATTATGGTGGAAATGTAGGAATATGGTTCATTTATTAATGCCATGAGGGCCGAAGCCTGGGAGAAGTGGTATTTTTCTTGTCTGACTTCAACTCAGCCTTCTACGGGCCTTATATAAGCCAAATGAATTGCAGCATCTGAAAAGATGAAGTGACTATAAGTTTCTGTGAGAAAGACTGATGATAAAAATTGGCCTGCACGAAAATATCGGTTATAATCACCAACCAACTGGTAAGGGGGAGGAAGTGCTATTCATCTCTAATTCCAACTGTTAATTACCTAAAAATATATACATTTCTACTTATATTTTTGGCATATTATGATTTAATCAAAACATTGCCTGTCATAGGTTTAAGAAAAGCATATTCAACTCAGAGGGTATTTTTAATAATGTAATACACTTGATAGCTTAGAAATAAGACTAACAGAGGAACGGATAATACTTCGTGTTGCAAAACATACAAATATCCTAAATTAGGCACTGAAATGACAGAATGTTATACTTATTCTTAACCTATTTTATGATTTATATAACGGATTCTAAGTTGTCCCTCAGCAGGTTGGCTGAGGCGTTCTGTAGGACTGATCATAGCTGTAATTTAGAGGTACAGGAAAATAATATCTCACATTCTTAGGTGAAAAATAAATGCAGTGAGGGGGTCTGTGATAATGGATCAGGGCAAGTAGAGACTATTCATATCTGCTAAGACATTTACTGAAGCCACATCTATTTCATAAGCAATACTGGGAAAGGAGATCCGTGTCACTGAGTGTGAATTTCTTCTCTGTGAAATGGAACAACAGGTGCAAGCCACATGCACC
Source organism: Thryonomys swinderianus (assembly GCA_004025085.1). Classification (NCBI taxonomy): domain Eukaryota; kingdom Metazoa; phylum Chordata; class Mammalia; order Rodentia; family Thryonomyidae; genus Thryonomys; species Thryonomys swinderianus. The sequence goes on from PVIC010027391.1 coordinate 8,304, forward strand.
TGACTAGCATTTGAAGTGACTCGCAGGGACAACATTTATCTAGTAGTTACTATGTTACAAGAATACTGAAGTCAGAACGATTAAATGTTATGGTCACCTACTTCACATCATCATTCTGTATTTATTTTTTGTCTCATCAGCAGAAAAGGACACCAAAATTCAGAGTGGGGTTAAATGACCAGCTCATTTTCATGTAGCTGTTAGTAGTAAAACGTGAATATGAACTAGGAGGATGGACACTAAATTATGACTTCTTAGCTATTATGTCAAGCAGTGTCTTCTGCAGTGAGTCTATTAAAAGAATGCTTGACAAATATAATTGCATTTATTAGAGATCAGGAAAATGGTGACTATTGTTATAAAAGTGGTTATAGACTATCACACAGAGACAGATTTCACTAAGGCACATAAAATCCATTGAGGAGAGTTGTTATTTAGAAGAACCATTGAGGTGAAACCTCGAAAAAGATACATATATTGCATACATGGAAGGACAAGTGTGTTTGGTTCTTTGTTTAAATCTTTATCTCTGTATACAATATCAGAAATCAAATAAATCTTCCTGGGTCCAGAAACATTCATAAATTAGTAGGACACTCTGGTACTTCTAATATGCGACCTTAACCCATCTTTTAGAGCTAGGACAATTGTACAAACAGAGGAACAGATGATGTTAAAAAAAAGTTGGGAAAAAACTAATGTACCTATCAGAAAATGAAATGAAATGAAAAATTCACTTCATTAAATTCAAAATCATGCTGTTTGGGTATGCAGGTGACTACACTGTGTCTATACTGGATAGCAGATACTGAAGTACCTTTCATACCAATCAGAACTACTGAGGTTTCTATCTTATAATCCCATGGCCAACCAATCATTTAAATAAAAGGTATAGAGAGAGTGAGATTTTAATTTCTTTTAGAATTACATGTTTTTCATAATGTTGAAAATTAAGCTACAGCAAAAAGTCTACTGCCAAAGGAATGTACTATTGATCTAGTTCCATTTGTCTCTTTTATCAAATAACATAACTTCTCTTTCTGTTGATGGGAATCTCTATTGTTTTAAAGATCTTCCAGTGAAAGCATTTCTATTCTATTTCCCATTTTTTTCTTTACTACATAGAAAAAAAGAGATCCCAGAATTCTGAGCCTTAGGCGTATTGTAAAAGTGTCAAAAGTCAGCCTATTGTGTCAGAAGCTACAGAGAAACATGTTTAAATCTAGTAGAAAATGGTACATAAATAGGAACCACAATAGAATAATGGAGCTGTAGTTCTATCGGCACAAACCAGAAGTACATAAGATAAGCCAGACAAGACACAAGAAACTTTTAGACTTCAAACTGTATTGTGGGTAGCAATAACCTCTGAGAATTTTATTGAAAATTTTGATCTCTATGTCCAATACTCAATGGAATAAATCTCCATGGGTCCTAGAAATATTAATAATTAATACAACTCTTGGGTAACTCTGACTGATATGAGTCTTTGGCCCATTTCTAAGAAACATTAAACTTGGCATTTTCTTGACTCTTCAAATATTAAAATTGAGTGGAATGCACCTTTTATATCCTGAGTGACATATTCAGAATTGAATTTTAGGAGGTAGAGAAATGTTTAGCATTGTTGTGTGGGTGTGGGAAATGAACAGGAACTTCTTTCTTCAATAATGGAAATTAAATCTGAGGTAACAGCATGAATTTACAGCAAAAACTTTAGTTGAGAAAAAGGAAAAGACTTCATTTTGAAGAGCAGAAAACCTAAAGGAAGCACAGATCTTAGAAAGGGTGAGAGTGGCCTGATAACAAAGGGAAGAGACAAGCTTTTAAAGCATGGCTAGATCTGATAATTGTTCATTGGGACATTAATTTATTGTTTAACTTCTTTCTCTTGTTTGAGGGGATTTTCTCCCTGCATAGGATATGAATAAGTAATAATTCTCAACCATCATGGTTGCATTCTATTACTATAGGGCAAATAGTCCTTGCAACATAAACAGAGAGAGAAAAAAAGAAAACATTTTACATTACTGGCAAGGGAGACAGTAAAAAGAATATAGGCGTGGTGGCTCATGCCTGTAATCCCAGCACTTGGGAGGCAGAGACAGGAGAATTGCTGAGATTAAGGCTTGCCTAGGCTACACAGTGAGCTCAGAGCCAACCTGAACTACAAAGCGAGACCCTGTCTCAAAAAAAAAAAAAAAATATCATGGATGAAGGCGACTTAAACCCTACCTCTTAGGTTCATTAGAGATCCTCTTCTACATCACCAGTGATGGTGACATTTAATTTGAACTATACCACATTTTCTTCTTTGCCTACAACTATTTTAAATCTATACCAATGATTTTTTCCTTGTGTGCAACTACTTTTTAAACTCCGCCTAAACATATGACCCATGATCAGCTTGTGAAATATTAGCAGAGACCTTCCTCTCCTCAAATAGGAAATTCTCTTAAAAAATAGAATCATTTATGTTAGCATGACTCTGGAGGCCTGAAAAATAAATTGGCAGTTCAAGAAAGTGATCCTTGCTTTCTGCATTGAGAAAGTTAGAAGATAAGAAACTCAGATGTGTAGCTGAACATGGACAGAAGGAAGCCTGAGCCCTGTGTCAAAATCTCAGAGTGCTGGCAGGAGTTCTGTGCATTTATTGACACCTGATCATGCATTCTAAGTGAACAGAAAAGAAATTGTGTAAGAATACAAACTGGCTGAGGTAAGTGTTTACCTGGCATTTGAGGGTAATAAGAAAACAGTGATGTACAGTGTCACTGAATCTGGCAAAACTCTATTCAACTTGAGCAAGGCAGCTCATGCTTGGAATCAGTAAGTGTGTTCCTTTTCCTGTTGAGCCTGTTCTTTTGTCTTTGCCTGTATTACTACTCCTTGAGGTAACGCAACCCTTTTACTCTTTAAAATCATGTTTTCTACCAACTTCATGTGGGAAACTTTCCTTACTCCCAGGCCAAGTGGAGTTGGAGAAATTACATGGCATACTCTAGCCAGGAAGACTAGATTTCAACTGGGTCACAGTCCGTTAAAATACGCAACACGACTGTGAGAAAACCCACTTGAAATTTCTAATATTCAGATTCTTTGTGAAACAGAACCATAATACTGTTCTGATAATGCGAGCTATTTAGTAAAAATTCACCCAATATTTGGGAATCTTCCTTTCCTTTAAAACCTGTTTATTTGTCTGTCTTTTCTAATTGCTAAAGTTGCCCAACATTTTAGAGTAAATGGCCTGGTTCTGGGTGTCCCGGTAGGCAAGATTTGGTCACTCATTCGAAACATCACTATGAGGAGATGAGCAGTGGGCAAAGGGAAAAGAGAAGCTTTAACTGGCATGGCTGAGGATCTGACACTGAGCCTTGTAAAAGCGGGAAACTGGATGTCCCAGGAAACCTTGAAATTTGTGTCCTACTAATTTGCTGCCTTCGGGATCCACTGGACTTTGTTATAGGACCTGTTCCAAGGTTACCATGCCATCAATGCTCGAGATCATTAGACAAGACAACACAGTTTTTGCACATACCCTGCACGTGTCCTTCCATGCATCAAATCATTGCTAACACCGAGGGTACCAAACATAAAGTAAATGCTATGTTAGGCATTCTGAATCTTCATTTCATTTTAAAGATTCTTGTCTAGAGCATGTTGATAATTCTCAGAATTAAGAAGATAAGTCACCCAACAGCAACTGATAATACACTGCTACTATTTCTCCAGGAACCCCTTTGCCTTTTTTTTTTCTTCTAAAGTGTAAATTAATTAACACTCATAACATATTGAAACGCTAATACTGAAAACTGAAAACAGAAACGTTAGCAATAAAAGTCTTCCATTGTGGGCTAATTGTCTTAGGAAGACAACTGTCACTGGTAGAGAGGCATCTGTCTATCTTACTAAATATAATAGCAAGATCTCCTGTTAAAATTGAGGTAGTTTAAATGTTACATGTTTAAAAGCTCAATATATAAACAGTTGAGTGTTTTTGTCAGATAATGTATTTATCGGGTAAAACAATAAAGTCATTCAGTGAGGGAGTTTTTTGGCCTATTTCATTAACCCTACGAGTTTCAAAATGATGTTTAGTTTGGAGGGAAGGACACTAGAAGAGGGATATATTTTACATCTCCCCAAATCAGACTGATATTATTACTGTTATTCAACTGCCAGACTCATAAATAAGGGTTTTTTTTTTCCTAACTGTGGTTATCTAAGTCTGTATTGTATAGTAAGAAGTTATATGAAGTTGTCAAATTTTGTAAATCACCAAAGTACAACAGTATTAATAAAACTAATATTAATTGAGCACCTTCTGTGTGCCCAGAACTGGAGTGAACTTTTGTACATGAATGATCTTATTCCATGCTTGCAATAACATATTGATGCACATATTTTTCTGGATCAGGACTGTAACTTCACCAGCCTCAGACCAGGTCTTTGGCCAGAATCATTAAAAACTATAATGGCAGAGAGAGCTACATTATGTTCATTATCTTATGATCATGAGTCAAATTAAGATACTTAGCTTTCTGTTTTAAAGTGAATACAGTGACCTGATTTTTTCTCTTGATACTTTTCAGCATCCAATAAAATTGAGTCAGACCCACTCTATTAGTGTTCTCCAGAATACAACACAATTAATTTTCTGTGTTCTTCATTGCTTTCACTACATTATGCAATGTTCCTAAGGTCCCCCTTGTTTTGGCTAAATGGATATAATTATGGTATTCAGGCCTTGTGGCTGTCATAATTTCTTCCACCTTTTCATCTAACATGCAAGCCTAATGTCCTAGCTTTTGCATAACTGTTTGCCTACCATTCCTGCTATAGTTCGTCTGTGTGCAAATCCTCTATGACACCAAATCCTCTGTGCTAATGCAGTTAGCCTCAGAAACTACTAGCCAGTGTCTCTGATCAACATATTTAAAGTCCAACCCCTCACAACCTTATACACAACTACACACTCTTTTTATTTTGGTATTGGTTGTTACTTCAAATGGTACCGTATCACCCTTTTCACTTTCTCTGGGACGTGGTCCCTTCCTTTAGGTTGACAATTCTCACTTCCACTAAACCATATGATTGTATTCATTTAACCAGTAGGAAACCGCTAGTGTAAATTATTCTATGCTCAGACTTTGAGTCCTAAATCTGTTGTGTGTTCTAGCCAGTAACTTAATAACTGGCAAAACATATATAATGAATAAAATTCTGAACTCAAACAGTAGGACTTATAGAGGAGAAAGAAAAAGGAGATGGCAGGAAAAAGTAGGGTAGGGTTGATTTAGAGTTTAAAACATTCTTTTTTTTCAGTTATTTAGGGCTTCAAAAGAACAATTTATTCTTTTCTCAACAACTACTTCAGCCGTCTATTAAAGAAAGATGAATTTGTAGGTGACTTTAACAAAGACTTGTTATAAATGAGAGATTTTACATCAAAGACATGCGGACAAGTTAAATTGGAATATTAGGCATTCAATTCATAAAACTCTATCACCTGTTTCATGATACTGCTTAAGCCGATCTTCCTTCTCCGATCTCTCTTCCTCTCTCAATATTTTTTACTCATTTTTCTCCTACACTTAATGTCCTGCTTTTATTTCATACTGTAAATTACATTTCCACTCCGTATTCATCCCTAGGCTTACCTTTAGATATGTGAACACCTATTACCATGCTTCACTAAGGAACAGAAAATCTATTTTAGTTTCACCACAGTAGTACACAAAACTACACAGTATGTTGAGAAACAGCTTTAAAAGTCTATGCTTCTTTGTTCTTTCCCCTCTGCTGGCATCTCCAAGTAAGACAAAGTGAATGATACATGTTCTTCCCTGTAAGATAGAAGGAAAATTTTTGAATTAAAATCCTTTTAGAACTGCCTCCCTACCATTGTAATGGAACCTCAAAATAGACATTGTTAACACAATATTATGAATTTAGCACCTGGGCCAGGGATACTGCTCAGTGGCTCTGTAGCTGCGTGGCATGTGCAAGGTCCTGAGTTCAATCTCAGTTATCACAGACACACACACACACACACACACACACACACACACCATTTACACAGTTTCATTTCTACTTTCACATTACCACTATGTTATCCAAAATGATACCAAATATTCCATGTCGGCTCTGTAGGAAATCTCAGAAGTGTTTCAGGACTAATTACAGTACAGTCTAGTTTTTAGCATACACATAAAATACACTTAAGAAAAGAATCAGAGGCCAATTTGACACAAAACTTACACTTTTGTTAACTGCATTATCAAATTTCTGAATTCTAACAGAGAAATGTTTTAGAAATTCTTAAGTGTTGGAGTGATCTTAGTATTCAAATTCCTTTTCTGACTGTACACATTTTACCATTTCTCCCTCCGTCAGAAGCAGAAAACTCACTTGCTAGGATCTATGGCCTTGGTGATCTTAAGTAGACTGATGGTTTTAAATGCTATCTGTACTGAATTTTCCACTGGAATATCTTCTCCACCAACTATAGAAATGATCCCTGAAAGTACAGCCATTGGAATACCTTCTCTGTCCTTAGAAAAGGTTGAGCAAGCAGTTCAACGAGTTTTTACTGGATGCTGATTTAACATCTCTGATCTATGTTCTACATTCTCAACTGAAATCATTTTTAACATCACAAATAAATAGCATGATGTCACATTGGAGCAGTGAGGTAGCGAGTGGGTAGGACTTCCTTAGTAGTTTATTTAACCAGAGGATGAAAACAACAGGGATGGAAAGTGATTTATCTGAGAATACACTAGCATAAGAGAGGCATGAGACTGATTTTCCTAAATATTTGAAATGAAATGTCTTGAGCTCTGTAGGAATAAATGCCATTATAAAACCACCTCGACATGGTTGGAATACAACCTTCACACACATTTAGAATGAAGTAGATTATTTCCACAAATACATTGTTGCTGGCTTCTTGGACTTTATCTGTTATGCTTTGGGAAATACATTTTCTACCAGTAATATCAGAATGAATAAACTCAGAAATCATTTATTTCCATAGTTGTTTAGATAGGATCAATAGGAAAAGGGAACTCCCCCAGAATGGAATAAAATATTTCCAAATCACACATCTGAGGAGCGATTAATAGCCAGAAGATAATAGAGAACATCTAAAACCCAACAATACAAAAACAAATAACCTATGCAAAAATATGCACAGAACTTTAATAGTCATTTCTTTAAATAAGATATACACATGGCTAGTAAGGACAAGGGAAAGCCAAGAACAGTGATAACAATTGCAGAAGTTCAAGTCAAAACTATAATCAAACAACTCATAATCATCAAATTGGTTACTATGTATACATATATATACATGTGCTGTTAGGAGGTGGTCTGCTCAGAAGCAGTGAGTCACAGAAGGCTGGACTAGAAGGATATATCCTCTCACTCCTGCCTTCCCTTTGCTTCCTGGATGCCAAGAGATGGGGCAGCTTTCTTTTCCCAGAACTATCCACCAAGCTGCTTCTGCCTAGACCAAGGCTACCACATAGGTATGAAACTTCTAAACTGAACCAAAATCTCTTCTGCTTTCAGTGGTAGGTGCTGGGCATTTTGTTCCAGCAATGAAATAACTATAACATCATTAATCCCCTTATAAATGCTTGATTTGAATACCCTTATCACATTTTTTCTTGATACTTCATAGAACAGGTTATAGTACATGTTTAAGAAAATTTACGTCAAATAAAAATTGTATGGTATATCCTCACCCACCTTATGTACCTGAATATGGTAGCCTGTGACATCTACCTCTTCCTCCAAGTCAACATGACCATGAAAGGTAGAAGTCCTGAACTGATTCAGTGCACTAAGGCAGCCACTACAGCACAGAGTTACTCAGGAGAGAACTTCTGGAAATTCATTAGAGAGCGGCAAAAATGATGATGAACAAGTGCTTAGAGGGAGGTATCTTAAGGGGTATTTGTGTTAATGTGTCTTTTATTGTGACAAAATTTTTAAAATTTAAATATTCACCATATTTTGTTACCATACCTCAAGTTCTATAACATACATTAATCCCTAGGACATTATGCCAGTTCAAACACTCCAGTTACAAAATGAAAAATATTGTCTGATTCCAGCTATATGAAATACTTGGAACTGTTAGAATCAGAGAAATAGAACAGAGACTAGTGGTTACAGGGCTTTTGTTTAATGGATAAAGTATTTCAGTTTCAAAAAATTAAGCATTAAAGAGAAGGATGGTGGAGGTTTCACAAGATGCAATATTTACTATACTCAATATATGTCAATAGATTCTTCTATTGACAGGGTACTACAAAAAAAAAACATTACAAATGGGTTAGTTATACACATTTGAATAATGAACAATGGCTTCTCTTATTATTTTATAATCATGTTTACATGTTTCCTTTTCCTTTATTTTGAGTCTCTCCAGGACAAGGACTAAATTGCATTTAACTTTCTTTCCTTTATCTATTACAGTCATGCTGACCTTTAAAAATCTTGCACAAGGAAAGTAATGAATATAAGATAAAATCCCCAGTTACCTTTCTCAGAAAAGTTTCCTTTTACAGTGTAATATTGATGAAAATGGCTAGGCAGGTGATGGATCATGCTCAATAAATCTGTGTTATAATTGTTACATTTCATCCTTTCCCACATATTCTAGTTTTTTGTATCACTAAAATGGAAGGTTGGTAGTTGGTACTGGCTAGATTGTCTTTGTACTGCCCAATCTCAACTGCCACGGGGCTTGAGTATGTGTCCTTTTCACTTGAGTGAAGAAAGTATTTCAAGAAAGCTGTCATGTACTCTGAAAACACCACAAAGAATGTTAGCTTGGAAGTAGAAAGGTGAAGGGCAATAAGTAGAGGGGAGAAAATGTACCCACTTGGAGTGTAATTATTCTTGCAGCAGCTTTTATCCAGATACCATGGGACCAATGATAAAATGAATTTATGTAAAGCTCACCTTGGGTTGAGCTGTCTAAGAGGTGGTGTTAGAAAGATCCACTGGGGAGGATATCATGTTTTCATTATGGTGATTTTGTCCAGTATTCACATATATGATCTCAATTAAATCTCAAAGTTAATTGTGAATCATTCATTTAATTATTGCATTTAATAGTTCTAGAACTTGAGATTCAAAGAAACTCCATCCTTAACTCTAGGCTTGAAATGGGGTAAAAATTTGAATAATAGTCTCTAACTTTGAAGTCATTCTCTGCTCAAATCACCTATTTTCCTGTTTGTCATGTATCCCTATAACGATAAGGAAATAATACACAACATGACAGGCAGGACTTTGTCTGTTCCCAAACCCTCCTCCCATTTTTTTTTTCCAGGAATCATAAAAGGTTTTTGTAAAAAAATCACTTGCAGGGCCAGAGATTTAGCTCAGTGGTTCCAGCACCTGCCTAGCATGTGCAAGGTCCCTGGTTCGATCCCTGGAAACCACATACAACAGTACCACAACCAGCAATCAGCACCACACCGCACAGTGCCAGGCACGGTGGCTCATACCTGTAATCCCAGCACTTGGGAGGCAGAGGCAGGAGGATTGCTGAGTTCGAGGCTTGCCTGGGCTACATAGTGAGCTCTGGACCAGCCTAAACTACAAAGCGAGACCCTGTCTCAAAAAAAAAAAAAAAATCACTTGCACTGCAAATGTCACTGTCCAAGCTACAAGATGTTCCTACCAGATGTTTCAAAATGTTCTGTTAACTCGACTCTTCCACTTCTGTGCATATGCTTACCTGGTATGTGACACCAACCCATTCCCCATAGACCTCTCTATAAGACTGCTTTCATTTCCTTTTCCTTTCTCAGACTTCTAAATGAGAACTGCTCTGCACCCACCACTGTAATAAAACTTGGTTCTCTTCCCTCCATCTCTCTGAGTGCCATTCCATTTGTTTGCCTCCAGAAACCTTTAGATAGCTCTAACACTTGTCTATAATGCTGAGCTGTCAACAGTTTGCTGTAACAATAACATCTAACATCTTCCCAGGTATTATTAAGTGATAAAAGGCTACGTAGTGTTAGGAATATGAGCAGGAGAGGTTCTGGAGACCTTCGATAATTATACTGTCTATATCTCCAGTCATATCCTCTGACTGTGCAGGTGATGGCCTTGTGGGGACACAGGTTAAGTTGCACAGCTCCTAGAAATGAGGATGGCCCACAAAGAGCCAAGGCTCCAGAGAAGAGCAGCATTTATGTCTTAGTTTAAGGGATGCTTATGATAAAATGAAATAATAGCTTTGTATATTGCATGTTTATTTTCAGTATGAGTTCTCAATTCATACAAACACATAGAGAAAATCGTGTCATTTCTTTGTTCTTGTATTTAATCAGATCTATTATATCATATACAGACTCTTGCAATGATAATATTAATGTGTATTTGAGGATGCTGACTCTAAACTAGGCATAACTTCAGAGTGTTTGAAGCTGTCTTTGCCCATCTATGTGACAGCATTTCTGTACTCAGTTGAATGCTGTAGACCTTACAAGTGTTACAAATTTCTTTCATTATTTTGTAAACTTCCATTGCATCTGTTTTCCTTCAGTATTATCTTTCAGTAAATAGCATTCCTTCTCACCGTACTTTATATGCATTTTATCATTATGTTTTTTTTTCCTGGCTTTGTAGCTAGATTATCTATATCTAGTAAGGTATGGATTCTGTTTTTTACTTTGTACCTGCTGCAGTTGCTAGTATATTGTAGATATTATTGAATATTTAGATAATTAAATGAATGAAGAGTAGAAAGTAGAGGTCCCAAAACATTACAAATTACTCACACAAATAGGAAAATATTAAATGAAAGAAGTTACTTTTCTCAAGAGCTTTCTGGCCTATGTCTGAAAAGCAAACAGAACAGAGCAAAATATGCCATCAGTTATCCAAGGATGTGCTTCTATGTTGTTCTACCCTGAGGAGAAGTAAACTGAACAGAGCTTTTGATTCAACATCCCAGTGCTATCTTGGACTTGCCGCAACATCCTGAAAATAAACTTTTAAGAACTCACAGATCCCGGGAGGTACACAGCATGTCTCCGGAAGCATGTGGAGAACAAATAAAGGAGCTGTGGGACAGTTCCTTTATTGGAGCCTGGGGTATTATCCAGACAGGCTTCCTGCAGGGAGTTTCTATTGGTAGGCTTGAAAAAAAAAAAAAAAAGACAGGAGTTCCAGGGTGGGTTGTTATGTGACCAAGAGGCAGTTATTATGACATATTTGTATAGTCCATGTGCGATGTTGGGGTCAGCAAGGCAAGTTAAGTAGGCTATATCTTGTTGTTACATAGGGAAGTGGTGACCAGGGAACAATAGTACAATAGACAGATTTGGGATAAGTAAACTAAGGAACTGGGGAGGGAGATGGAGGATATAGTAACAGAACTCCTGTGAAGCGTGTCTGGGCCCTGAATCTAGCACGAGAGGGATAAGCTTAATGAAAATGGATTCTAAGGCATACATTTCAACATAAACTTGTAAAATTTACTGAAGAGAAATGTAGTCATCAAACTTTGAACTGGCTCCTGCCATCTTTACCTGGGCTGAACTTGTGATGTTACCACTGATACAAGAAGAGACCAGCAGAATGTTAGTAGAGCCCTTAGAAAACGCCTTAGACTGGATGAAAGGCAAGTGAATGAAAGGAACTTGAAAAGCTCATTCTAACGTTGAAGAAACACAATATACCCACATCTCTTATTCCAATGGATTCTTAAAGGTTCCACCTTTGTCTAATTGAGTGAAGCTATCTTAGACACCCTCAGGATACAGCCCACTGGCAAAAGACATCCCTATGAGATATCCCAACACACTGAAAACAATCACCTTTTTATTTGTTTATTTCCTTACTCTATTTTCCACAATCAGAGTCACAAGAACAGCAAGCCTCCCCTCATTTGGTATTCTAACAGCTTCACCCAGTAGAAAAATTAAATGAATGGTAGGTGATAGAATTGGAAATCAATTGCCTCAGAGCCTATTTCTAACTTTCTATATCACCTGTCTTCAGATGATGAGTGGAAGAAATGAGAGAATAAATTTACTTTAACAGTCCTCAAGATATTTGTGCTCCATCTCTTTTAAATTCGAATATATTTAGGGTAGTAGTAAAAATGATTACGTAAATTTGAAAAAAAATGTTTTAATTCAGAAAACACTACGTTTTCAGATTTATTCAGAAATATCTTGATTAATTTATGTTTTCTCGTATCATTTTAGAAGAATAAAATGGCAGCCTAAGTTCTCTGTCAAAATGATTCATCTTTTTTCCTTCTAACAAATCCACCCAAAAAAATGCATCATCGTAGGAAAAGGCTAATGAAAGGGAGCGTGCAGTTTTCCCAGAAAGCAGCTTCCTATCAGGGAGCATTCACCACTATTAGTAATGAATTTGTCTCTGAAAACCCAAAGGATATAAGTGACTCAGGTGCCTCTATAATTGTGACACACACAATGATGCAGGCCTCAAGGTGCTGCAAAGCAGTTTAATAGCAAAGGAAGGTATATCTTAATTTAGTGCTGTTGAGTGTGTGTGTGGGGGCAGAGAGATAATAAAATAATTTTTCTGCAGCCCCTTGGTCTTGATAAACATTCTGAATTTTGAAAGTGATATTTGTGGGTAACAAGAAGTATATTGTTTGCTGTGTTGCCTACCTTATGGTATGACCATTAGGGAATATCTGTCTATAGCAAGCTGCTAAAAGAAGCTTCAAGGTTTCTTCATATTTTTTAATGCTGGTGGATAGTAATATGTCTGATAGGAGACTTGCCCTACATTGCGCTATTAAAAATTCACTTGTTTAACCTCAAAATGCATTAATTCAATATAGAGTATAAGATATCTGAGAAGTGACAGGGGATAAATAACATTGAGAATTAGTAGCATTGCTGTCATTGCCATCATTGGCACAAATCTTCATTTCCTGCACAATAATACTCAATCTGACTTTAAAGAACAAAGGTGGGGCCAGGGATTTAGCTCAGTGGTTCCAGCTCCTGCCTAGCAAGCACAAGGTCCCTGGTTTGATCCCCCGTAACCACATACAACAATACCGGGTGTGCTGACTCACACCTACCAGCAATCAGTACCACCAACCACAATGCTGGTCATGGTGGCTCATGCCTGTAATTCCAGCACTCAGGAGGCAGAGGTAGGATTGCTGAGTTCGAGACTTACCTGGGCTACATAGTGAGCTCAGGGCCAGCCCGAACTACAAAGTGAGACCCTGTCTCAGAAAAAAAAACAAAGGCGTTGGAAAAATACATAGTGTTACAATCAGGAGCTTTATCTTTCAGTCAGAAAACTATCTCCCTGTATAACTTAGGGGAAGATCACTAACTCTCTGGAAAGGTTGCCTGATTAAAAATGAAACTAAGCATGCCTCAATCACCTTCACCTTCAGGTAGTGCTGAGGGCCTGTCTAGATGATCTGAAGAAGTTTCCTGCAGCAGAAAAGGGCTCCAGAAACATCTCCCTGAGAAGCAGTGACCTTCGGCAGTGTCAGCTTGAGCAGGCTGCTCCTCTGACTATTGTGTGCGCCCACCAGGGTGCGGAACTCTGGTGAGGATTGAATTCCCGGTGAGGGAACCCACTCAGATATCTGTGTTCCCTGTCTGAACTTGCATTCACTGAGAGCTATTTGTTATTGTTCCACCTTGCCTTCTGCCTGGTGCCTCTCTGCTTCTTCACGATTTCTGGTCCATTCTGTGTCCTTTTGATCTCTGCCGAAGTCCAGCTCTCATCTATTTTCTCACTAGCTTCATCTGAGTATACAGCAGAAATACGAAAACTCCTCCTTCTTTTGTAGTTAAGTATCTTGTTTACGCTATATGTTTACAGCATTATGCAATTATTTTCAGTTATGGATTCATACACCAGATTCCCCAGTTATTATACCACGATGGCCATGACATGGGACAGCATCTAACATCTGTAATGAACCGAATGCCTGATCTGTGTTAGACGCCATAGATACACATTTGTATATTTAAACTATATATTTATATATATATTTATAACTCAGCTCCTGACTGTGGGTCCCTTTTAAATCTGAGAAGAAAATTTAAACTAGTTCTGTGATATTTAAATGGACACTTAGTATATTTTAGGAACTCAATGAAAAACTTGCCATTACTTGTTTTTCAAGTCTTATTATTTATTAATACATGTCCATAGTATATGAAAATTACATTTTTCATGGATAAATGTGAATGGTAATTCTCTTTTTTAAAAATTTTAATTGTTTATCGATATAGTTTAGATATACATAATAATCACATTTATTCTATAGCATTTATATCTGGATATATCTTAATTTTTATTTTTCCTGTTCTTCTCCCCCACTTTAAACCCTTATTTCCCTCCTTTTCCCTCCTTTTCTCTCCTTAATTGCAAAGTTTTGTTTCCATTTTCCACTTCTTCTCTTCCTCCAGCCCCTTCCTAGGACCCCTTCCCATTTTAACTTTTTCTTCCTATTTCACATTTTCTTCCTATTTCAACTTGCTATGCAGTTTGGCCCTTTTATACATTTTGAGTTTCTCACACCAGAGAAACAATGTAATACAATGTGTGTCCAATTTATTTAAAGTAAGAATATAGCCCCTAGGTGATTCTGTTTAGGTATAAATGTTTCAAGTTTATCTTTATTTATTACTGAGCAGTACTCCATTCTACAACAACAACAACAACAACAACAACAACAAAACCAGCTTCTTTATCTATTCCACAATTGATAGGCATTTGGATGCTTCCAAAATTTAGCTAGTACTAACAGTGTTGCTATGAACATGAGTGTGTGTATATTGCTGTGGTACAATGCTTTCAATTTTTTAAAATCCTCTTTCCCTCACTTCCCTCTCTCCATGTCTTTGTCCTCCTCTTTTGCAAAAACTTCTAACTGCTTATTTCTTATTTATCTTTTTCTTTTTTTTTTTTTTTTTTGAGACAGGGTCTCATTTATGGAGCCCAGGCAAGCCTGGAACTCAGCAATCCTCCTGTCTCTGCCTCCAGATTACAGGGAGGGAGCCACCATGCCTAGCACTGTGGTATGTGGTACTGATTGCTGGTGGGTGTGACTCACCATGGCCAGCATTGTTGTATGTGGTTACTGGGATGGAACTCAGGACCTTCTACTTGGGAGGCAGGCGCCGGAACCACTGGGCTAAATCTCAAGCCCTTAATATCTATCTTTTACATTGCTTGTTATTTACATTTTGGATTTATCATGTAAGTGATACCATGTAATATTTAAGATTGTGTGTTTATTTCACCTAATGTTATGTTCTCAAGGTCCATCTATGTACTTACAAATGTTTCAAGTTTATTATTCTTTATGGTAGATTAATGTTTTAATTCTGTGCAATTATTATGTTCTTATTCATTTATCTGTTGATGGATGTAAAGAAGCATTTTGAAGATTTTATTTTCAATTATGCTGCAAAAAAACATGGATATGCATATATCATATAATAA
>PVIC010027392.1:0-23906 GCA_004025085.1 Thryonomys swinderianus
TCCTCTTGTCTCTGCCTCCCGAGTGCTGGGATTACAGGCGTGAGCCACCACGCCCGGCATTGTGGCATGCGGTGTTGATTGCTGGTGGGCGTGAGTCTCCACGCCCAGCATTGTATGTGGTTTCCGGGGATCGAACTCAGGACCTTGGGCTTGCGAGGCAGGCGCCGGAACCACTGAACTAACCCTCCGGCCCAAGACCTTGCTGACTTTTTAAAATACTGCATTTACTTTTTTTTTTTTTTTTTTTGAGACAGGGTTTCACTTTGCAGTTCAGGCTGACCCTGAGCTCAGTATGTAGCCCAGGCAAGCCTCAAACTCAGCAATCCTCCTGTCTCTGCCTCCCGAGTGCTGGGATTACAGGTGTGAGCCACCACACCTGGCAATACTACATCTACTTTTCAACTAACTGGAGATCACTGATGGCCAAAAGCATAAAGACAATATCCACACTATAAAAATCATTACTATGGGGCTGGGGGTTTAGATCAGTGGTTCTGGCATCTGCCTATCAAGCGCAAGGTCCCAAATTAGATCCCTGATAACTACATACCACAATGCTGGGCGTGGTGACTCATGCCTGTCATCTCAGCACTTGGAAGACAAAGGCAAGAGGATTTCTGTGAGTTCTAGGCTAATTTGGGCTACATAATGATCTGAGGGCCAGCCTGAACCACAAAGTGAGACCCTGTCTCAAAAACAAAAACAAAAAACCACTGCTCCATCTTTTAACGTCTCTATAAAATTAGCATAAACTGAAGTGAACTAATTTAATGACAGTAATAGCTAGCAATTTCTGTAGAACTTTGAAACTAAAAGAAATGACAGAAATTTAGGCTGTATTAGTTTCACCTGGGCACAGATGTTGGTATTGACAATAGCGCACGTACCTCATCTGTTACCCATAATGACTGCAGTGGGCAGAACTCCAGTAACTACATGTACACATTACCAGTGACGACCTACAAGTGACTGCAGACAAGGTGAGACGACCAGCTAAGCAGAGCAGGATCCCCTCCCCACGTGGAACAGGGCGCAAACCTCCCAGGCCCATTGGTGCTTCCTTCCAGAAAATGTTTACGACATGTGTTTTTTCCTCTCCCTAGGCCTAACCACAGCCCCAGGAGCTATAGCATTTTGAATCTGGATACAGTGACATCCGCAAAGTAGGTCACATGGCAAAGAGAAAACTCAAGAGCCAGGAGTCTCACCTAGCAATCTATGAACTGCTTGAATGTCCAGCTCCAAAAGATGAGTCCTCCAGGGCAACCTCACATAGTGATGTGGGTGCCGAACACAACCTTCGCAGATAGCCCAAGGCCCTGCAGCCCCACCCACCAAGCTACGCTTCTGCCCTCCTGTCCGGCCCTAGAGATCAACAAC
This sequence comes from Thryonomys swinderianus, assembly GCA_004025085.1. Lineage (NCBI taxonomy): Eukaryota > Metazoa > Chordata > Mammalia > Rodentia > Thryonomyidae > Thryonomys > Thryonomys swinderianus. The sequence continues at coordinate 1,381 of PVIC010027392.1, forward strand.
AAGGACAACCGGGGAACATGAACAGCCCGCCTTATAGCGGGAAGTGGAAATTACAGAGATTACCCGGGTTGGCAGCACTGTAACTGCTAGAAGCCCAAAGGCCAAGGCTGGCTGACCTAGGTGCAGCACTGCAGTCCTGTAGCTCATCATGCTGGGAGGCTAAGGTAGGAAGACAGAAAGTTTAAGTTCTGTCTAGGCAAGTCAGTAAGATCATGTCTCAAAACAGAAGATAAAAGGGGTGAGGATATGTTACCGTGGATTCAATCCCTACTATGAGCCCTGCTCTGGAGGGCGGGGGAAGCAGTCAAACAATATTCTGCTTGAGTCTTGAAACGTAACAGCAAACATTAGTAATAATAAAACACAAAGGTTATCTATCTTATAGGGAATACTGAAAAGAAGAGCCTGACAAACCATTATTAAACTTACTCTGGGAATGAAGTACTTAAATATTATTAGCAAGGACTCCACCCTTTCAAATACCACTTTTGCCACTTGGACAACAGAAACAAATCTTTGTAGTGAATGATGGTCTTGAGTCAGGAGAGGTAGACTCTGAAGCTTACTAAGAAACTAAAGCCGAAAAAAAAAAAAAAAAAGAAACTAAAGCCGAAATAATCTGACATTAACTATATCAAAATAGGCACATGTGAATACATAAGTTTATTTTGAAATATTTAAGAAAACATCACAGATAAGAATGTATTGAGTGGCTCTGTTTACTTTTGAAGATTGGAAACTGTTCCCTAAATCTCTGTTAGCCATACGAAAACACTCACTGAAACCACAAAGTACCAGAGTTGGTTGCAATGGAATTTTACTTTGGAAGAGATCCTGGAAGGAACATCTGCATTCCTTTGTAATTTCCAAGTCCAAACTTGGAAAAGAAAAGACATTTTTGAAAGATCAGTGAAGAAAAGTTTCAGAAAATAAAGAATGCAGCTGCGATCTAAGTGGGTGTTGGGAAAGCTCCGGGTCGGGGGCACCTTCCCCCTCCCCCTCTGGGGTTCTTAGCTCTGATGTCCCACACAGAAGCTGCTCACCATGTTCTCCCACAGGGACGTCTCTCCATTCTCAAGACCTCCATTTCAAGGATGAATGAGAGAAGAGAATATAAACTTATCTACGTTAGCCAAAAAGAGACGTTCTCGCTATCTTTTGGCAAAGGAGACAAATGGAGTCCAGAGACATCAAAGAGAAACTCAGCGGCAAGACCAACCAGGCCAGGCTCCAGGACTTCCGGTCTCCATGGACTGGAAGATCCACGATATGGAGACTGTACTCTGTCTTCCCTGCCTCGGGGAAGTGAAACCTGGAGACGGTTCTGCACACTGAACATGTAGACTCAAGAGAAAGCTATTCTGATGGCAGAAGAACACAATCTTCACTAGACCTCAAGGCTACAAAACCAAACCTTGGCTAAAAGTAAAGGGTCCATGGGGGAAAATTCTCTTTTGGTTAGATTAGAGAGAACACACTCAAGACAGAGAACTAGAGGAAGGCTGTATAAATAGCCAAATGACTAAAAGGAAATCAGCCCAAATATCCCAAACGAATTAAACATGTCTGACAGGAAAAAGAAACTATTTCAAGGTCTTTATTTATAAATGGCTATTTCAAAATATGATAAAAGTAGGTGCAACTTACAAGCAAGGTTATTTTTAATATCTCTGTTATACAAGGAAGAGAGAAGCCTCCCTTCTGCCCATTTCTATCCCATTTGCTGAAAAGATTCAGAAAAAGGACCTTGGAAAACAGGCGAATCAACAAAGCTGGGAGAGCCGACAAGGTGAGGACATGCACAAGGACCAGCAAAGGACACCAGAGGGACAGGAGAGAAACGGAACGAATGGGACACTTACACAGCAGCTATCTGCCCAAGGGTCCTGATGGCTACCGTGCTCTGAAACCATCGAGACAGAAGAGCAGGATGGGAAGGATGTAGTCACACACAATCCACCACATGGCAACGCTACCCAGCGCAGAGGCCAGCACAGCTAGGGGGTATCTGGAAGGGGTGAGGGGAAGAAGAGATGTTCAAATCGGGAAGCTGAAGCAAATAACAACAAATAAATACATACGTCTAAGCCACCTGGGAGTTTCAGGCGCCGTAAAGGCTCAAAACAGCAACGGGGAGGCAACCGGGAGGGGGGTAAGGATGGAGTTTTGCCATCTTATGTTGACAGTAAGTGTTGTCTTCAGTTTCAGCGGGCTTGACACTTGGAAACAAAAGTTTAGACTCAATCTTTCGTTAGATACCTGGCCTGTATTAACTTTATGATACTGAAATCAGTCACAGAATGCATAAATATGTGCAAACAAAATGCTAAACTAAGCCACAGGGAAAAGCCCTTGACTACCTAAGACGATCACTGGAGGCAGAATTATGAATGAACACAGAACTGTACTCATTTCAACAGAATCGTAACTCAAGCTCCTAAATCATCCAGTTTAGGCAAATCACACTATTGGCCAACACGGTAACAGAAACGCACTCAACTTGGGTAACACATTTCCTTTCTGTGGGCCAGTAATTTAGCTCAAGGGTTCTGGCATCTGCTTGGTGAGCACAAGGTCCTGAATTTGGATCCCTGTACCACATGCCACAATGCCGGGTAAGGAGGCTCACGTCTGTTATCCCAGTACTTGGAAGGCAGAGACAGGATGATTGCTTGTGAGTTCAAGGCTAGCCTGGGCTATATAGTGAGTTCAGAGCCAGCCTGAACTATAAAGCAAGACCCTGACTCAAAAAAAAAAATTTGTCCTTGGCCACCTCTGTCAAGGTGGTTCTGAGTTTGCTGTGTCTCGTTTCAGAGGGCTGCGTCCTACCAGGAGGAAGGAAGCTTCCTCACAACTAGAGGTAGCAGCTCCTGGTCACACTGGTGATCAGCTACACAAGGTTCAAATGAGCATTTGCTCTATGCAAAATCCTAGGCAGATTAAACTACACATGCCAGGCCAGGGATTTAGCTCAAGTGGTACCACACCTACCTTGGAAACACAAGGGCCCGAGTTCGATTTCTAGTACCACACAAAAAAAAAAGAAAAGAAAAGAAAAGAAAAGAAAAGAAAAAAAAACCCTAAGTGTCTGGTTTGGCTGCTGGATTGTCTTTTTTTCTTGATGCTGTCACTGACATCACTCACAAGCTATATGCTAGGCACTCTGTAAGGTAGAAAAGGATTACAGTAAAGCTTGGACCCCAAGTGACACCTAAATTCATTCAGTTAATATTTCCTCCCAAGAAAAAATCTACTAATGCATATTAAGGTTACATAATTTTACATTAACATTTAAACAGAACAGAATAGTCTAAGAACACCAGAGAACTCTCTACCCATCCCAACCTTCACTTCAACTTGTAGTCACTAATTAGTTATCTTAGAATGGTCTAAACATCTAGGTGTCCACACTGCAGCTTTTTCTTCTGGGAGTATAGCTCATAGCAAAAGAAGTATTTTATACTTCTGCAGTATACACAGAGCTCTACTGCACGCTAAATGTTACTCACAGGAATTCTATGTTAAGTATTTTTTTTTGTTGTTTTGAGACAGGGTCTCGATTTGTAGTTCAGGCTGGCCCTGAGTTCACTATGTAGTTCAGGCAAGCCTTGAACTCAGCAATCCTCCTGCCTCTGCCTCCTGAGTGCTGGGATTTACAGGCTTGAGCCACCAAACCCGGCATTTGTGGTATGTGGTGCTGACTGCTGGTGAGCGCGAGTCACCATGCCCGATGTTGTACGTGGTTACCAGGGATCAAACAAAGGACCTTACACTTGCTAGGTAAGCGCTGGAACCACTGAGCTAAATTTCCTGCCCTCCATGTTAAGTATTATCTCTTTTTCTAACTTATTAACCATGAAGGCACAACTCAACTCCTTATACGTACTATCACTTAATTTTAGCAGCACACTGAAAGGCAGGCAACTCTGCTCAAATTATAAACACATTAAATAATGTGAGCACAGACAATATACTTGCCATCAAGGCCTGAATATCAGACCAGTGTCATGGAGCTGCATGATTTACCGTTCCTACCAACTCTACTTCTTCCATAAGTAAAAGAGAAACTAATCACTGCGATACTGGAGGCTTCATAACTTTCTCCTTAGCCTCACCAAAGTGACCTGGCAGTTGTGGTGACACACACCTAGGACCCCAGCATTCTGGGAGGCTGATACAGGGGGATCACATCTGAGCCGGTCCAAACAGCTCAACTTATTAAGATACTGTCTTCAAAAAAAAAAAAAAAAAAAAAAAGCTGGGCTAGAGATTTAGCTTAGTGGTTCCAGTGTCTGCCTAGCAAGTGCAAGGTCCTTGGTTCAATCCCCAGTAACCACATACAATGCTGGGCATGGTGACTCATGCCCACCAGCAATCAGTACCACATACCACAAATGCCAGGCTTGGTGGCTCAAGACTGTAATCCCAGCACTCGGGAGGCAGAGACAGGAGGATTGCTGAGTTTGAGGCTTGCCTGCGCTACAAAGTGAGCTTAGGGCCAGCCTGAACTATAAAGTGAGACCCTGTCTCAAAAACAAAACAAAACAAAACAAAAAAAGGCTGAGGATGTAGCTCAGGGTGAAGGCTATGGGTTCAATCTCCAGTATCACTAAAACTTGCTTATTTCTTACTAACATTCTTTTTTGAAGCATAATCATAATACTATTACCAAAGCAAAACAATATGTCCACAGTATTAAAGGAATTAAAATGGGAAAGATTTGGATTTAGACTTTTTGACCCATGCTGCTATTGAACATTCTCAGGGGCCTTTTATTTCTAAAGTATTAACTGAAGCCTGGCACAGAGAAAAAGGAAGCCTCCAGTGGACTTTGGCAAGGGCCAAGAGAGCCACAAAAAAAGATATAGCAGAGGGTCTGGGAAAGGAGAGGAGCTCTGAGGCCCAGGAGGGCCTGACTGCGACTCTTCTGAGTGACTCAGGCTCTTCACGCTAATTCACTAATTCCAAGATTAGAAAAATTCAGCTGGACATGGTGGCACCTGATTGTAATCTCAGCACTCAAAAGGCTGAGGCAGGGGCCTCCTCAAGTTCAAGGCCAGCCTAAGCTACAGAGTGAGTTTAAGGCCAACTTGAACTATATAGGGAAATTCTCCCTTCTCACCCCCAAGAAAGTGGCCAAGGAGTTTATTACCTATGTATGTGGGGGAGGGGAAGAGATTCTGTTGTTTTAAGACTACATTAAGCAGGAATGGAGAGCAGCCTCTTTGTTTTTCCTTTCTTTCTTTCCCACCTCCTCATCCATCTCTTTCTCCTCTCTTCTTCTTTTGTTGTTGTTACTTATATCGTCTCTCTTGGTTCTGAACTGTAGCCAAGAATATAGCTTCTATTACTTGTCTGGGGGTAAGGTGGGGCATCACTAGAAAACAGATGAGGACATAGATGGCCAGTCCATCTTCCCCCAGGCTTTTCTAGCATTCGTCTGGGTGCTAGAGACCAGGGCCTTGTGAATGGTAAGTGCCTGACACCAGTGGATGAGGCTTCTCTCTCCAGGGGCTCCTCAGGCCCTACAGCCCAGGGACCTGCACAGCTGCGGAGTGAAGGATCTAGGTAGGGTCATCAGCAGGTTCCAAAAGTACTTACGTAAACTCTTCATTTCCTTCCTTTTACATTATCACAAATCTCTCCGCTTAAAATCTCAACCTTCCCAAAAAGAAGCATTCAGGGACCTGCGCTCTAGAAAACATTCCGGAGGGCAGAGAAGAAGCCAACTGAAGGACGTTTCCTGGAAGCCCAGCATATGGGAACTTGTGATCATGCTAATGTTCTCCCCCTGCCTTCTAACCACGCAGATTCTTAAAACATTTGGGTATGGCTGAAAGCAACCCACAAAACTGTTCATTTTCTAGGGTGTGCCATCCAAACGGTGGCCTCTGCACCAGCAGCATCTGCAGTGTGTTCAACAGAAATGCAGAATTTCAGACCCATGAACTCTTAACTACTAACTTCCACTTAAATAAGCTCCCAGGGGCCCTCGATGCCAAGTCTGAGGGGCATAGTTCCAGGGCTTTCCCTACATTAGTTTCAGGAAGATTTTTTTTTCTGAATAAAAAAAAAAAAGCACCACTAAAAACTTTCATGAAATTTTTAAATGGCATTTAAAGTTAAAATACATTATATCCGTGTACTCATATTTATTTATGCAATGTAAATTATATTAAGATGCCATTTGTAAAGGAGTGTAGTTGACGAAAGGACCAAATTGCAAACAGGAGTCTTAAGGGTCTGAAATCAATATGGATGCCTTATATTCATGGCAGACTCCAGATTAGGAAACCTGATTCTCTGCTCTGGATTCTTGAAGAACCTCCCAGGGTAGCACACCATGCTTGTGTATAACTAACTCAGAACTTCCATTATGAGGAGATGCCAGTGAAGAGCCTCTCCAAATTTAAAAAACCAAACAGTTTTATGCCAATATAAATAATAATTTTTTCTCATCATACACATATATAAGTTTTGTTTTTTGGTCAGTACTGGGGAATTGAACCCAGGACCTTTATACTAACCTACATCCCTGCCCTTTTTATCTTGAGACAAATGCTCACTAAATTCCCCAGGTGGGACCTGAAGTTGAGATCGTGCTGCCTCAGCTTCCCAGAATCCTGGGATTATAGGAATTTTATCCCCACATGTGGTGACAGAGTTTTCTGAATAAAAATGACCTATTCTCCATCAGTCCTTTCCCCAGGACCTAGAAAAATGCTGGGAGTTAACACAAAGAAGGGATCCAAATGGCATGGGAAGGACGCTGTACCTACTGAGGAAAGTCTAGATTAAACGCACCAGAGGCATGTGTTTTCATTCTCTACACTGCTCTTACAATCCTGCATATTTCATGTGGTTGAATCCAAATTAACAGATATACAAAAGAAAGTACACGTGGACACAAAGCTGCTCAACAGTATCGATAAAATGTCCTATTCTCATGTTAAACCTTTTTCTAGAACTTGAAAATAATCTACTACATAAGTATACAAAAATACAGTTTAGACCAGTGCATTACTGCTACCCTCAAAGTGAGATAACATGAAGCCATCATGTCACTAACTGCCGTATCAACAGAGACGACCTGAGACGGCAGTGAGTTTAAAGAACTATGAACAAACCTGTGACTCAGACCTACATCTGCTGTCACTCTCTTGAGGATGTCACAGCTGACTGTCCTAATACTGCTCTCCTGCCTATCCTGGCTCCTAAGGTTACAATAGAGGACAAAGGTAGATGAATATCTGAGAACTTCCTGGGTGAGCATACCCAGATCTTAACGAACACAAATCTTGCACACTAGTGCAACAAGCTCTAAAGGAAAATGCACAGAAAAAAATGCTTGCAAAGGATCCCATATTAAACGAGACCAACAATGACAAAGGAAACCAGACTCACGCGAGGGGGATAGCATGTGTTTTTGATTGTCTTCTGCTTTTCAGGGCTCGAAGTCTATCCCCTTGTGTAATTCCAGTGACTTCATCGTCATCACTGAACTGCGTAAGGAAAAACAACAACACAAAAAACACAGAGCCAGGGATTTGAGTTCTGCTTTTTAACATGGGAGCCACAGAGGTGCTTTAGTTTCTGCTGACCTCTTCAGGTACTTTTCACCTTTCCAAATCAAGCCACATACAGGTCACATCTCAAGCTGATTTTCAAGGGCACAGAACCCACTGGCCTCTCTTTACCAAACATAAGAACAATAAAGTAGGATAATGCACTCACTTTTGAAGATATTCATTTTTTTTTAATCTCCCCAACCATTTACCACCCTCACTTCTTTTAGTACTGGTAACCTCTGAAGACTGGATCTAGTATGAGAACAAGTAGTTCTCTAAATCGGCTGTTAGGAAGTGAGAAAAGGGGGTGGGGCAGAGGAGTAATTCTATCTAGCTAAAAAGTTCACTTTAGATTTCTATTTTCCACACATGCTTAGAGAATGAAATATTTAGTTTCATGTACACACTATTTTGTTTTAACCTTTATAAGTAAGCATTCTAGAGAGGGTTATAAATTTAAAAACTGTAACAATAGTCCCACAGAATGTGCTTGTTATTATTATTTTTTTTTTACTTTTTTCACACCCTACCAGGTTCTCAATAGCATTTAAAGCAAAGAAAACAGCGCAATGGGGCCACTTCAATTACCGGTTCAGGTTCCTGCTTGTCTTCATTTTTGACTCCATTGATCGAAATGTCATCAACACCTGAGAGGAGTTTGGAGAAGGCGGCTCTGTGGGGTCCATTCTCCCGCCCTCTTAACTTTTGACGAAAATAGTCACCTTCTAGCCAGAGGCTTGCTTGTTTCCTAGAGCATTTAAGCAGCATCAATACCCAGAAAGAAAGATACTAAAACAAGTTTACCCTATCACATTATCTGTTGTTACTGTAAAATTCCATTTCCCCTCCATATTCAGACCTTGTGTCTGCTGAGGAATTAGAGAAGCTTCCATCTACTCACATGACCAGAAACTGCTGCTGAGGCCCGATCACTGACCCAGGCCTACAAATCCTGACCCATGCGATGGTCTCAGCTGCTGTCATTCGATAGTGCTTCATGATATAGCAGGCGATCAGCGTGCCAGTGCGACCAAGGCCAGCTAGGAAAACAGACCAACCAGTGACATGACTGCTCTTGAATTCCAGAACTTTCTGAGAAAGAACTATTAAAGAGACTTCCTGTGACTCTGCCTCCATCAAAAGTATTTCTCAAGATTGGCTAAAGGGCCTTGGACCACTCAGTTCCACCCCCCAATCCTCCATTTCTCCCTCTCTCCCTCCTACTGTCCGGGCCCTTCCATCCTCTTATCTAGGCTGTCATGACCTCCTGTGGCAGTTAAATTTTTTTTTTTTTTGCTTTTGAGACAGGGTCTCGCTTTGTAGTTCAGGCTGGCCCTGAGCTCACTATGGTGCCCAGGCAAGCCGCCGCGAACTCAGCAATCCTCCTGTCTCTGCCTCCCGAGTGCTGGGATTACAGGCGTGAGCCACCACATCCGGCATTGTGGTATGCGGTGTTGGTTGTTGGTGGGCATGTCTCCACGCCCAGCATTATATGTGGTTACCGGGGATCAAACTCAGGACCTTGCGCTTGCGAGGCAGGTGCCGGAACCACTGAGCTAACCCTCTGGCCCTGTGGCAGGTGATTTTATGTGTTCTGTCAATTTGGAACAAATCTTCGGATTCTCTGAACACTTGAACTGCTGAATGTGAGTAGACCCAGAATGAAGGCTGCTCAAATGAAGGCCCAAAAAACATCAATCAGAGCATCAAGAATGGCTGCTCCTGTAGACTGCTCAACCCAAGGGCCTCTGTCATGGGCTCATGAGGCTCCATACCACTGAGTCCCCTCCCCTTCCATATACACAACAAACACCTGACTGGTTCTGTCTCTCTCCAGGACATTCACCAATACACAGTGGACTGGGGAAAGGCTGCTGTTGTGACAGATACATAATCATGTGGAAGTGACTTTGAAATTGGGATCATACACTCTAGAAGGGCTGGGCTGCACGTGTCAGGAGAAGTCTAGACTGTCTTGCAGGAACTGGTGCCAGACACATGTGCCTGAAAGGTGATTCTGGTGCAATCTCAGGTAGATAGAAAGAAGATACAGCTACAAACTGGGGGGAAGACCATTCTGGTAATAATGAGGCAAACAAATAGTTCTAATGTTCTAATGTTTTGTGGAAGACCTAATTAGTAATAACACCATGGATATTTACCAAAGATCTATAAAGAAAGTTTAGAAGGTAAAACTTTGTTTCCCTTCATGGACATAGCCAAATGCAAAAGGACAGAGATGAACTAAATAATGAATTAGTAAGTAAAAAGGAACAAGAAACTAAAGATTCCACAATGCTCAGCCTATACCTAACATGAAAAAGGCTGGAGATGTAGCTCAGTGGTGCCACGCCTGCCTTGCTAGTACAAGGCTCTAAATTTAATCCCTGGTATCAGGGAGTAGGAGTGTGGGGGTGTCTGGCAAGTTATGGAAAGAACATCAAGGGTATGGCAAGGTAATCACTTCAGAGTGAGATGCCCACAGCTTTAACCAGCTGTTAACAGAAGCCAAGAATAGAGATGGGTGGTATCAGCAGAGATAGTGTCCATCTGGACCACAAGAGATAGAAATGAGATAAAATGAAGGGTTGGAGGGTTGTTTGTTGCTTTGGAACTAAAGAAGAGTGAACTCAGGGCCGCATGCATGTTAGGCAAAGTTCCAACAGAGCTACATCTCTAACCCTTTTAACAAAATTTTTAGACAGAGTCTCACTACATCACTCAAGCTGGTCTTGAACCTGTGATCCTCCCGCCTCAGCCTCCTGATAAGCAGGGATAATAGATAATATACCATGATGCCTGGCAAGGTTTTCAAACTTTTGACAACTATGATCTCAAGAGTAATTCAGAAAATGACAGGGCAACCACTGCCACCACAACAGAAGAATAGCTCAGAGGCTTAGAAAAAGGCTGTGGTCTTGCTGGTTTTTCAAGTAACTTTTCTGCTGGTGATAGCAGCCACGCTGTCCTCGGCCTCAAGGTGGAGACTGCCAACCCAAGTGGTTTGAAGAGCAGAACATCAAGTCAAAGATTCTTTTTTAGTGGTGGTGGTGGTGGTGGTACCGGACATTGAACTCAGGTCCTTGGGCTTCCAAGGTAGGCGCGGTACCACTTGAGCTAAATTCCTGGACCCAAAGAAGATTCTTTTGTAAGGGCTAAGGATCTCATCCCAAGGAAGCATATTTACCTCCCAGGCTTGATCTACTGGTATTTGCCTGGTGAAGCTTCCAACTTGGTGGAGAGCTGTCAACCTGTTTCTGAGCCTTCCCTGATAGAATGAGTGTCTATCCTGTGCCTATTCTACCACTGCATCTCAGAAGCACATAACTCATCTTGTTTCCCAAGTTCTCACCCGAGGAGAAGCTCTACCTCAGGATAAATCATGCTTCAATTCTCACTTGTACCTGGCTTCAAAGATGTTTAGACGGGTTTGGGCTTGATGCTCAACTGATTCTGCAATGGAGTAAGACTTTTGGAACTGCTGAGATGGGATGAAAGTACTTTCCATGCTAGGAGCATGGATCTGGAAGGACCAGGGAATAGAATAATACAGACTGCATTGTCCCTCTCTCCCTAATTTACAAGTTGTGTCCAAACTCCCAAAGTGACTGTATTTGGAAAAAGAACCTTGAAAGAACTAATCAAAGTTAAATGAGGCTATGGGTAGAGCTGGGCCTTAGTCCAACAAAAATGGTGTCCTTCTGAAAAAAAGAAGAGACTTCAAAAGAGGACACACAGAGAATAAGCCAGGTGGGCAAGTCAAGGATAGAGGCCACACCTGAGTCATCTGCAGGTTTCTCAGACTTCACAGTTCTGATGTTCCAGTTCTCAGCTACGGATTTAGCTCAGTGGTTCCAGTGTTTAACTCAAAAGCACAAGGTCACAAGTAGGGTTTCTGGTACCATAAAAAGAAATGGAAGAAAAAGGCCTGAGGATTTAGCTCAGTGGCACCACCCCCTGCCTGACAAGCACAAAGTCGTGAGTTTGATTTCTGGTGCCTCAAAAAAGAGGGAGGAAAAAAGTCCCCAGGCATCGCCAAATGTCCCCCTGGAGCATGTAAAAGTACCCTGGGCAAGGATAAGTTCAATAGTTTTGTATGATAATAATAATTTTTTAAAAAATAGACAGTTTTGTCTTAATGTTTAAAACAGGAGTAAGAAACAACAAAGCACTTTTTCTATATCTCATTTCATTTTTATCTGCTTTTAGCTTGAACATTCTTAAAGGTTTTTGTTTTGTTTTGTTTTGAGAAAGGGTCTCACTTTGTAGTTCAGGCTGGCCCTGAGCTCACTATGTAGCCCAGGGAAGCCTTGAACTCAGCAGTCCTCCTGTCTCTGCTTCCCGAGTGCTGGGATTACAGGCGTGAGCCACCACGCCCGGCACTGTGGTGTGTGGTATGGATTGCTGGTGAGTGTGAGTCACCATGCCCAGCATTGTATGTGGTTACTGGGATTGAACTCAGAACTTGAGCTTGCGAGGCAGGCGCCGGAACCACTGAGCCAAACCTCCAGCCCTATCCCCTTCTTTTGGAGGGAAGTTTTACAGGCAAACTTCATCATGCTTGACAGGGTGCGGCCCTCTCCACCTTTAGCACTTTGACTGACTCCTGGTCTCCGATGCTTCTGATGAGAAATTTGCTGATGGTCTCTCTGCATCTTTGTAAGTCATTCCTCTCTTGCTGCATTATATACACTGCCTTTAAACAGTCTAATTATTGTCTTCATGTGAGTTTCTGTGTTTGTCCTTTTCAGAGGTTATCCAGTTTCCTGGATGTTTATATTCATGACTTTAATCAAACTTGGGAAGCTTTCAGGCAAATAATATGTGCTTTTTTTCTTTTACTTCTAGAATTCCCAATATCCACAAAATGCCTAACTGGATCCCCAAAGTTCCTTAAGTTCTGTTCATTTCTTTTCACTTTTCCATCACTGTTGCTCATGCTTTTTTTTTTTTATATAGGTCTAACTTTACAATCACTGATTCATCTGCCTAAATTTTTGAATCTCTGATGTAAACTTTATTATACATTTCCTTTGCAGAATTTCTTTTTGCTTTCCTTTTATTTTTTCTATTTTTTTAAAATTCATGTTTCCATTTTGTTCATACATCTTGACTTCTGGCACATTCTTCTCAACTGAACTTCTTTAATAAAATTGTTTTAATTCATTAGGTAAATCTACCATCTGTTTTTTCTCAGGGACAGTTTCTGCCAATTGATTTTTCCTTTTCAGTAGAATACTTTTATTTTTCTTTGCCTCCTTTGTAACTTTCCAATGAAAAGCAGCCATTTGTTATAATTCTGGAGATCAGAGTTGGCTGTTTTTTCTTCAATGTTGTATTTCTTTTAGTAATAATTATATTCCTTATTAATTTACTATTTGATAAGTGTTAAATTCTAACTATATGATGTATTGCTACAAAGCTATTCACTCATTCAAAAAATATATATTAAGTGCCAGGCTTTGTTTTAACTGTAGAAGACATGGTAGCTTGTGAAGACATAGTTCCTATCGAGACAGGTCTAGGCTCTACATCCTTGTGATGCCAGAATTCATCATATAGCATACAGATACAATAAGCACATGGAAGATATAGCACTTGGTAAATATATGTATGCATTTCAACATGATAAGTCTTTCTACAGTTCCTTATGAAAATAATTCACGGTCCGGAGGGTTAGCTCAGTGGTTCTAGCACCTGCCTCGCAAGTGCAAGGTCCTGAGTTCGATCCCCGGTAGCTGGGCGTGGAGACTCACGCCCACTAGCAATCAATACCACATACCACAGTGCCGGGCGTGGTGGCTCACGCCTGTAATCCCAGCACTCAGGAGGCAGAGACAGGAGGATTGCTGAGTTCGAAGCTTGCCTAGGCTACATAGTGAGCTCAGAGCCAGACTGAACTACAAAGTGAGACCCTGTCTCAAAAAAAAAAAAAGAAAAAGAAAAAGAAAATAATTCACTATATACTTCATCATTTAAAAAACATAAAGACAGCTCTGTGAGTCCTGGCACAGAATTTAAATGAGTGCAAAGTGTTCTACCCATATACTTACATGTGGACACCACCCTCAAGCTGCCCCTGGAAACATACCTTTACAGTGTACTGCAATGGCACCCTCAGTGCTCTCACAAATATCCAGGAACTCTTTGACAATGGCATCTGTTGGGGTGCTACCATCCGCAAAGAAAAGATCATGGTGATCGAAACCAGCATCCGTAAAGCGCTTAGCATCATACATCCTTTTATTCAGACGAATAATGGTAGTAACATTGTGACTCTTAAAATATGGAATATAAGTCTCCGGAGAATGTTGATGGTAACCTACATAAAAAATGTACCAGATCTTGTAATATGCAGAAAGAAAACAATAAAGAGTTTCCTCTGTAATGGGGCAGACACGGTATCTGGACTGAGGGCTCGAATAACAATTTTATTGTAATTGTAAAAGGCAGAAAGTTAAAATCCAGGTACAACTGTATGCACAGTTGAACACATATGTTTAAAAAATAAAAATTAAAGTCAAACTTACATTAACTCTTTGATCTCTCTTGAAAGAAACTACACAATAGGTACTATTACAATAGTATCAATAACAAAACTATATTGTCCCACAGTTTTACATACCACTTTCAAGTCTGGTTCTTGAGTGAGGTCCACAGAAGGCAAGAAATTGGTCTGGTATTATCCAGTTTAAATCTCCATTTTCTGCTTTCTGCAGAGGAAACCCAGCAAAATTCATTTTTGGATTCAATTACCTCCCCACATCCCTTCACAATACTAAGTCTCCGAGGAACTTGACATCTATGAGGTTTTGCACAATGGCGGTGTATAAATGACCGCAAGCAGAAATAGTCAGTTTTCCCAGTTTTGAGTATACCCATGGACTCACTGGTTTATCCAGAGTGTACTTACCTGGAATTAACAGAATTTCTTGCTAGAACAGTGACAGTCCTTGAAAAACAGAGCTGACTGGTGCCATCAAATACAATGCGTACTGAGTTATGTAATCTGAAGTACTACAGTTATTTTGCTTGACTGAATTCTCACTCTAGAAAATTAATTCCTACAGAAAGCAAACTTTCTCCTATAAGTGTCCTAGAAACTTCCATTTTCATGAATGACTAACTGGTTTCTCATGTGAGGAATTCTGATTCCTTGAATACAAGGAGCAAAGACACACTAGGATCCTAGCTTCTCAAAACTAGAATATCAGAATATCAACACATCTTTATATCCTCTATTTAATAAGAAGGCCAACCAAAATATTTCAACCAATTCATCAGAAAACCTGAAATTATGAGTTACTATTTTAATTTTATCACCTAAGTATAATACATATTTAATAATAATTGAGTCATACCTTTTGTGAGGTAGACAACAGACTTTGAAGCAAGACTTGTAGGAAGACACTTGATAGTGAAGGAAGAAAGAACTAGTGATAATAAAAAAACCAAAACCAAAAAACAAAAAACCAGGGCCGGGGATTTATTAGCTCAAGCGGTACCGCGCTTAACTTTGAAGCACAAAGGCCAGAGTACAATCCCTGGTACTGCAAAAAAAAAAAAAAAAAAAAATCAAAGAAAGAAACAAAAAACACTAAGCTGGGCACAGCAGTACTCACCTGTCATCTCAGTACTCCAGGAGAACTGTAAATTCAAACCCAACCTGGGCAATTTAACAAGATTCTGTCCCAAAGAAGTTTTAAAAAGGCTTGGGATATAACTCACTGCAAAAGCCAATTATTTAATCTCTATACCACCAAAACAAAGATTAAATCACTTTAATAACTGGTATGTAAATTTCAACCTAAAAATAAGAAAAAAATAAACATTTCCTTGAACACCTATCTAACAAAGAACCAAACAGGTAATCCAAAACCTTTTTACTTAATTATTCATACAACATGAGGAACTAGTGAGCCCATGCTCTACGACAAAGGTCTAGGCAGGAATGACAACAAATGCTGCCAGATGATCTGATTTTGAAGCAAAACCAGGAAATCTGGACTTTTTACTTAAAAAATCTGTGATTGGATGTTGATGATAACTAGCTTTCAATCAACTGCAGGCATTACAGCCCACTCAAAAGCATTCTGTATTCAGAGAGCTTGAAACAGAAAAAGTAAAAAGGCAGGTTGGAATCAATGCAAGACACTAAACTCAAATTTCTAAACACACTACACAGATTAAACAGAACCGATCTGCGGCCATTGAAACAGTTCCGCGGAGTTTGGAACCACGTCTGTGTCTGACCCTGTGACAGACACCACAGCTCCAGAGCTCCAGTTCCTGGTAGCGAGAAGGAAGCTCTGTAGTGCCTGTATTACTCCCTAAGAACATATGAGCCACTGTTGTGCTTTAAAGGCAACTGATGGTTTCATATTTTGCTCACAAAACAAAGAAAATCCATTTTAATTCTTTTGTGTAATGTTCCATAACAATGGAACATAAAATGTGGAACATGGCAAGTAACAATGGAACATAAAAACTTTTCTTTGCAAATTCTTTTTCCTTGGATTTTTCAAGGTAGCATATTGGAATTTCAGTCAAAAATTTCAATCTTTGGGCCGGAGGGTTAGCTCAGTGGTTCCGGTGCCTGCCTCGAAAGCGCAAGGTCCTGGGTTCGATCCCCAGTAACCACATACAATGCTGGGCGTGGAGACTCACGCCCACCAGCAATCAGTACCACATACCACAGTGCTGGGCATGGTGGCTCATGCCTGTAATCCCAGCACTCGGGAGGCAGAGACAGGAGGATTGCTGAGTTCGAGGCTTGCCTGGGCTACATAGTGAGCTGAGGGCCAGCCTGAACTACAAAGCGAGACCCTGTCACAAAAAAAAAAATTCAATCCTTGCCTTTAGTAGGTAAAACATCTAATTTTATAGGGACAAGCACAAAGAAGGGTGGCAATAACTCACTTGTACTCTATAGTTTAAGGTAGTTAAATGCATGTAAGAAAAAGATTGCTATTATAGAAAAGACAAATTTTCCCCTAGCAGTGCCTATCCTGTGTTTTTTTTTTTTTTTTGAGACAGGGTCTCGCTTTGTAGTTCAGGGCCAAGGCTCTGAGTGTGATCCCCATTACAATAATAAATAAAAATAATACCAAAGAAATTATTTATAAGGTACAAGGTTTTGCCTGCCTAGACTCTGCTGTCACCCCACGGGGATCTCACCAGGAGTCCAGCCCTGAATTTAATCTAGCCAAAAGAATCCACACCTCTCTTCAGAACACAGATTGGTGTGGCCATCAGTACATGGTTTAGTCGGGCCAGTGAGGGGCATTTGTGAGTCGTCTGCTGAAGCTGGGTTCTCTTTTCCATTAAGTGTGCACGTAAAGTCGTCTCTGTCACAGATGGAGAGGCTGGTGTGAGGACAAAACAAGCTTCCCTGAGATGGTATTTGACACCACAACTGCTCCTTTTTAAATTACAGAATACAACACGATTTCCCCTCCCTTATTTAAACCATTTATATTCAGTAATTTGCAACAGAAGTGTCCTGACTTAATACAAGCAAAAGACTGATAAATATGAAGAGCTGTCTCAGAAGTAAGCATATATGTAATGACTATTCATCTTATTGCACCCTTTTATAAATTTCATCTCAGTGTACAAAATTCATCAATACTAAAAAATGTGTTAAGTAAATATTATTCAAAATGCATAGGTTAATTAAATGTAGAAATGACCATTAAGAATTAGGTCGGGGGGACAGGGGGGATTTAGCTCAGTGGTTCCAGCATCTGGCTGGCAAGTGCAAGGTCCTGAGTTCGATTCCAGTAACCACATACAAAGCTGGGTGTGGTGACTCATGTCCACCAGCAATCAATACCACATATCACAGTGCTGGACATGGTAGCTCACACCTGTAATCCCAGCACTTGGGAGGCAGAGACAGGAGGACTGCTCAGTTTGAGGCTTGCCTGGGCTATATAGTGAGCTTAGGGACAGCCTGAACTACAAAAAAAAAAAAAAGAATTAGGGCTAGGGCGAGGCACGGTGATGCACGCCTGTAATCCCAGCATTCCAGATGCTTAGCAAGAGGATCGCTGCAGTTTGAGGCCAATCTGGGCTACATAATGAGCTCAAGGCCAGACAGAAATCCAGTGCAAGACCCTGTCTCAAAAGACAAAAACAAAAATGAGACATTGGTAATGGCACTAAAGGGATGAAGACCTGAAGTCTTTTAATGTATGCATATCTAAACTGCTTTTAAAAATAAGATTTTCACTTCAAAACATGAAAATAACAATATACATATTAAAAACAAAGGAAGAAATTGGGGTATTACAGTTTAGATCTTAAACGTTCCTCCAAAGCTCCTATGATGAAATTCAGTGACCCTCACAGGTGAGGGTTCAAGTGGTGCCTGGGCTCTTATCCACAGGGGCTCTAACCTCATCAATGGGTGACTCTGTTTATACATTTGTATTTCACAGGCTATTGAAAGTGGGGAAAAGTTCAGGATATGGTGGTTAGTCGAGGAAGGTGGTGATGGAGAATGCCCCCAAGGGTGTTCCTTTGTCTCATGCCCCTTCCTCTTTTCTCTCTCTGCTTCCTCACTGCCAAGAGGGGAGCAGCATTGCCCCACCGCACACCCCCAGCCATAGTATCCAACTCACCACCAGCCTAACAGTGATGGGCCAAGCTGACCACTGATTAAAACCTTTAAAAATGTGAGCTCAAATAAATCCTTCCTTTTTGCAAGTTGTCTGTCAAGTATTTTTGTCACTGCATCAGAAAGCTAACTAACACATAGGGAAATCTTGGGCAAATTACAAACTTTCAGTTAGTACAATAAGAAAGTTCTAAACATCTAATGTACACAGTATACACCTAAAATTTGCTGAGGATAGATCTATACAAAGGAAACTTAATGAGGTGATAGATGCATTAATTAGATTGATTGTGATAAAGTTTGCAAGAGGGAGATATGTATTAAACATTACTCTGTATACTTTAAATGTAGATAATACTTGTCAGTTTTACCTCAGTTAAACTGAAAGAGTTAAAAATATTATCCTTGAAAACTTACTTCATAGTGTTCATATTCATCAAGGTTAAATGTGTTGAAATTAAAGAAGCCATACTGCATTGCCTAAAATCCAAAAGAAAGCTTGTAAGAAGAAAGGTACAAATAAGGACACAATTTCCTAACAGTAAATATCAGGAGATGCTCCAGAAAAGCATTACATTTAGATTACTTTCCATTAAAGTTTCCAAAGGAAGTGAAGCTATATCTTTTATATGTTCCTATTATCTGGAGATTAGCTATAACATTATATAAGGAAATATAATTTTAAACTTTCAATTACCACTCATCTCATCCATGAACAATAAATTAATTATGCCAAAGTAATCCCACTAATTTATTAAGGCAATACCACCCATGGTACAAGACCAAGAAGTTTAGAATACAAATATAATGAAGACACCAAAGGTTTCTAAAATTAAACAATGAAGAAAGAAACCATGGTCGGCATTAGCTCAACCCAAGCCCACAATACCTTCACTTACAAATTTTTCTGAATAGTCCTATTAAATTAAGAGATCTATGTTTTGTTTTGGTTTTGGTACCAGGGATTGAACTTGGGACCCTGCTCTTGTGAGGCACACCCAGGAATCAGTGACTTAAATTTCCTGCCCAATTCAGAGATTGATGTTTCCCTTTTTTTAAAATTACCATCACATTTTTTTTTCTTGCCCAATGGTAATAAAAAAAAAAAAAGGAAACAAAACGTATGTATTTAGAGGGTGGAGGGTCGTGGGTAAATAGGGGAATGGGAAAAAATAAGAATTAAATCATGTCAGATACTGGTACAAATTCTCAATATTGACTGTGATCATGATGTGTATATACAATGTACCATTAAACATTCAAAGTATAAAAAAAGAGAGCGATCAATGTGATATAATGCTAAAATTCAAATTTTCGATAAAAGAAACATTATTCTTTCCAAGAAGAAACTAAATTTTCTGTCCTATCCTGTGACCTTACTAAGCAAAGTAAGCAGAGTGTCTGATTTTGAGGTAAGGACAAATGTAATTCCTGTAAACTTTGTTTTCAAACTTTAAATTGCAAAATATGGATGTAAAGTGAGAAGGCTAGAATGCCAACTTAATAGTCTTCCTTTTATAAAATGTATTTATAGTCAACTCTCCTTCTCTGTGGGGAACATGTTCTAAGATCATCTAGGGATATTTAAAACCACAGATAGTACCGAACTCTGTGTATACTAGCATTTTTCCTATACACACAGACATGTTGTAAAGCTGAATTGAAAACAGGCACAGAGAGACTAACAATAGCTAACACTAAAATAGAATATTTATGACCACCTACTGTGCTTAGTTAAAATTTATGAATTTTATTTTTGGAATTATCCATTTAGTATTTTCATACTGCAGTTGATGGCAGAAAGTGAATTCAAGGATTGAAGGACTAATATATTTAAGAAATAATTCCACAATCAAATCTATGATAAATTCCTTTCCTTAAATTTACTATCTTTCATGATAAGTGCACCAGTAATGTTCCTAACAGGCGAGACATTTTAATATAGTTCAGGGCCTGGCCATTGTTCAGTGGAAGAATGAGTACCCACAAGACTCTGCTTCCATTCACAGCACCAGAATAAAATGTTCACAAGGAATTCCTATTTTCTTTTCAATTTTTATAGATCATACTACTGGAAATAGCATTAAAATTAAGATAGATTCACACTGACAAATTTCATATGCAGTAATATTCAAAATCTGCCACAAATGAAAAAATGTTTTAATTGAAATGTAGATGCTGTTAAGCCTTGAAAACTGTAGTGGGAAAATACAATCCTGATCTAAATAGCTGCTAACAGGACTCTGGAGTGTAATACCAAGTTATATTTCCTTTTGAGACAGGGTCTTGCTATGTAGCTCAGGCGTTGAACTCTTGGGTATCCTCCTGCCTCAGCTTCACTGCTGGGATTATAGGAATGCACCACCACACCCAGCTAATATCAGATTTTTAGAAAAAGGTCAGTAAGGAACAACAGTTACTGGTATACCTTCCTACAGTGGGCATATGCCAAGCCCCTTAACCTTGTTCTCTTTAAAGGGAAATGCGCTTGCTTGCAGCAGCACACTAGGACCCATGTGGCAGGGGACTGTGGTTGTACCCGTCACTTACCCCTGTTGCCCCTGTCTCCTACACTGAGGCCTGACAGTGCTGGCCTAGAGCCGGTGTTAACTATACAAACAACTCAGGCGCCACAGCCACGAACGATAATCTGAGCACTAGACATCCCCACCCTTTATCACCTAGTCCAGGAAGAAAGGGACACTCATTAGTCTCTAGGTGTGTATACCAAACCGTCTTCTCATCTCAAGACAATTTCCATTAAATTTCCCAGAAAGCCACTACGTTTCGTTAGTCAAGAAGAAATCTGCATTCCTTTGGCCTCTGAGAAAACAAGTCACATACTAACTAGAGCTAATGCTTTAGGTTTCTGCTTCTGGTGCTGTCATGAGCATTCAGGAAATACACCTAAGGGAGCACCTTATGACCCTTATGACCTGCTGGGGGGAACATTCCCAGGCAGATATTGAAGGACTCCCACACACATCTGCTATCCCTGCACACAGGCATGAACACACACATACAAAAGGTCATAACACACTAGAGTTATAGGCAAACACCTTTTCTGCTTTGTTTTGTTGGGGATGACAGTGAAATCCAGGACCCTATCCATGCCAGGCACATGATCTACCGCTGAACAACACCGTTAGCCCCAACACAGTTTTGACAGAGCAATAGTGATCTCTTGGCTTTAAAACTAATAAAAACTAATTGGCTTTCTAAATTCCTTTGCTGAACTAGGGAAACTGAATGCTTGAACAAAATTTGTATTTCACAGTTACTGTGTTACAGAGATGTCTCTCATAATAGCATTGGTAGGAACAGACCTATAAAATACCTAAACCAAAGAGAACCTAGAAACCATTATTTACTTTTTGTTTTCTGAATCACAATTCTCTCAAAATTAATCCTGGATCACCAACCTAATGGATTCTTACTGTCCTCTCTCTGTGCATTTCATCTTGGTTTTGGATTCTGACAGGACTGCAGATGGAATTAAGGCTAGGCCTGTGCTCTACCAGTGACCCACACCCCAGGACCTTTCCCCTACTTTTACCTGGCTGTCCCCTAACTCAGGCACAGCGGTACTCAGAAATTCAGAATATACTGTATCCTGATTTGGTATCCTATTCTATTTTTAATTAGTGAACGGGATACTTCTGAATCATATGGATCTTGGGCACAGTTCTCACAAGCAGCTTCTTGGGGAAGAAAGCTGGGGCTCCCCTAACTCTCCCTCAATTCTTTAACACCACTTGGAGTGCTAGAGTTACTTACCTTCTTTACTGCATGAAAACAGTCAAGAAGTGTAATGTAGAAGCTGCAACTCCCATAGGCAGCATCTCTGAAATTCCAAGAGTATTGAAACACAACTCAGTTAATTTTCTGTATACACTTACCCCAAAAAACAGTGCTGACTATAGAATTTAAAACCATACATGCATCTGATTGTTCAGATGATCTCTGTGGATCACTTGTGTCTGTGAAAACTGAGCCTCCTCCTTCTGTTCAACAAATCAATAGTATCTACCCCTCTTCCCAAAGAGCAGGGCATTTTAATTTTTTCTTTAAATCTGAAAATAATGGGGGCCGGAGGGTTAGCTCAGTGGTTCCAGCGCCTGCCTCGCAAGCGCAAGGACCTGAGTTCGATCCCTGGTAACCACATATAATGCTGGGTGTGGAGACACGCCCACCAACAATCAACACCGCATACCACAATGCCGGACGTGGTGGCTCACGCCTGTAATCCCAGCACTCGGGAGGCAGAGACAGGAGGATTGCTGAGTTCGCGGCGGCTTGCCTGGGCACCATAGTGAGCTCAGGGCCAGCCTGAACTA
>PVIC010027393.1:0-23896 GCA_004025085.1 Thryonomys swinderianus
AAAAAAAAAAAAAGAACAGTTATTTATTTACTTTTTCCTCTCACTTGCTAGTACGGGGATACATTGCTTATGTCCACCTGAATCCCAAAGAATTCTTATAGCGTCTGCAGCTGCTGACGAAAGAATTTCCTACAGTGTTGTAAAGTCAGTGCGTTTCTGAGTGTTAGAAAAGGTGAAAAGGAGTTTCTCTTCAGCCCTTTGACTCTGCCTCTCCCCTGGGCGTAGAAAACAGACTCTGCCAACCGGGGCAACGATTTCACCTCTGTCCAAGTTACTGTCTGCTTCTTGGTGCCAGGTACCCGCTGGGACAGAGCCCCTCTTCCCTAAGTGGGGTTCTCCTAAGTGGGGCTGACTCTCGGGGCCCTAAGGACGATGGGGGTCTCGGTATGAAAATTTTAGGTTGTTTCTTCTCAAATCAAGGGCAGAAAGTAGTTCAAGATAGGTTTTTTTGTGACACCTTCCTATATCTTTAACATCAGAAGTAGAATATAGAAATTCCTTCCTCCATATTTTATGTTACTCCTGAATTTAACTGTCCTGGGATCTTTTCTTTGTTTCTTACAGTGAGACTTAATGAATAATTTAGAGTCAGGAACTCCTTTAAGATTTGTTTTTTCTTTGAGACAGGGTCTCGCTTTGTAGTTCAGGCTGGCCCTGAGCTCACTATGTAGCCCAGGCAAGCCTCAAACTCAGCAATCCTCCTGTCTCTGCCTCCCGAGTGCTAGGATTATAGGCGTGAGTCATCATGCCTAGCACTGTTGTATGTGGTTACCAGGGATCGAACTCAGGACCTTGCACTTGCAAGGCAGGCACCAGAACCACTGAGCTAAATCTCCAGCCCCATATAACTGTCCAGTATTAAAGACATCTCCAGCATCTCCTACTGAGCACACTGTACACCTCTTTTCCTTCCTAATTCAGACTCAACAGTTCTATGAGTGAAATTGTTTCAGGTAATTAATTTAAAATTTAATTCGTTTAAATTTTAAGGTAAAATAAAAGTTTTAATGAAATACAAGAATTTAAACTAAACATTACTTTGAATATAATTATCAAATGTAGACAACTATTATATACCGATGTTACATAAGGCATCATGCTGAAGTTTACTGAGGCATGTAAAAATATGTCTGGTGTTCTGACGGACTGGGTCGGGTCTCCCACTTTTCACATTTCTTCTTATTTCTTCCACATTCCTCAGGATTCCCTCTACCTTTCCAGCTCTTGGTCACTCTTTTCTGTATATTGATGTCTGAAGATTACATCTGCTTCTAAATTTATAGGTATGGGTAACAAGAAAAGTTCACATTTTATTAAGTAATTCATTTATGATTTCCAATGATATGACATTTTCTCTGATTCATTATTTTGCCTGTAAAATCTGTTTCAGTGTGATTGATATTTTCCTAAAAGATAATGAAAATGAGAACTCCTGTCCTGTTCTCCATTTCCCTTGAAGTTTTTCCAAGTAAAAAATTAACAATATCATATACAGTGGAATCATTTTCTTTAAATAAATATTTGCCAACTATAACTTACCGAAAATATACAAGCTTCTCAGAACGGTCAACTGGATGATGACCTTAATTTCCTAGTCCATCGGTATGTCATGGTATCCCCTTTTATATTCCTGAAATGGCAGACAGTGGCTTCCCCAGCAGGTGCCCAAGCTAATGGAAACCTAAGCAGTCCATTAAGTGCCCAAAACCTGCTCACAGGGACATGTTACTGTGACTGTTGTGCTGTGACCTCCCAGAATCTTCCACTCTGTTGGGAACTTAGTAGCCATATTTGCAAGGGCTATTTCCACATCCGTTTTCTTCAAAAATTTCTCCCAAATTTTCCTTTATTGCCAACTCAAAGGATCATTTCTGCAAATATTCGATGCATGACAATCACTTTAGTAATTAATTGAATAATCTGAATAGAAGTGTGCAACCTTCAGTCCTGGTAAAAAATGTTTTTCTCCATGATTGCTTATTTAGGGTGCTATTTCTCATTGTAATAATATTTTTTAAAATATTTTAACACAAAACTGCAAAACAACTCACAATGCACTTTTTCTTCCAACTTGTTTCCAAAATCAGGCACGAAGCCTTGAGGAGCCACTTAAAACCTAAAGATTATGGCCGGGCGTGGTGGCTCATGCCTGTCATCCCAGCACTCGGGAGGCAGAGACAGGAGGATTGCTGAGTTCGAGGCTTGCCTGGGCGACATAGTGAGCTCAGGGCCAGCCTGAACTACAAAGCGAGACCCTGTCTCAAAAAAAAACCTAAAGATTATGTCATGATAATCACCAAAGAGAACAGTGCCCAAATGTCAGTCGAGGAAAGAAAGAAGGAAGGGTTATGTGGTTTGGGTTATTATAATATGTTAGAATAAATAACATGTGCTTGTTCACATTATCTTTTTCCTCCATTAACTTCTTAGAAGAACTCCATCATTGCCAGAATTTATTATTTAGAACTGAGGTAACATGGAGAGAAAGAAGGAATTAATTAGATCCATTTAACCCATACTGGAAAAAGAGTTATGTACGGATAAGACCATGGATAGGGAGGGATTGGTCACAAAGTGAATAAACTCTAGAATATGCTGTTTTGAAGGAGAGTCTGGGGAGTTTTTGAGAAAGAGAGGGAGAGAGAAAAAAGAAACAGATATTTGGTCAACTGCCATGATACAATTTCAAAAAATTCAGAGATATATTGATGAAGAAAATTTTAAGAGGACTTTTGCTATTATTAAGGAAACTGTGAGGTATTGAGGGGTTGCTTTGTCTTGTCTTTTAAAATCCCTTTGTAAGTCGAGGTTGTTTTTTCCTTTCCTGAATGTGATAGTATATGCACAAATTTCATAGAAGTTCCATTTAGATTATTATGTTTCAGTTAATAGAGATTTATAAATGTGGAAATGCCTCGGAGATGTTTGAAGATCCATAAATCGAGTTTAGATCAGAGACGTCTCGGGGAGATTCATAAATCCTTTGCACGGCTGCGGCAGCCAGCACTGCAGAAAGGAAAGAGCTCTTGGAGGTACGATGCACAGGAGAGAAACGAGCGAGGGCCTCGAGGGGCACGAATAGCTAAACCAAGGTTCTCTGGGGGTGCCGGGGACGGAGACTCTTCAGGAACAAAGGGTACACAGCCCTATGACTACCTAAATGGGAATTTAAATGAAATAGCTTAATTAAGGTAACTAACAAATCTCAACGGAACAGACAGAACGGTTGGAGTTTGCTGTCACAAATAGGACATGAGCAAGGAAATAGAAAAACCGGGCAAGGGCCAGGAGAGGCTCCAAGAAGAGAGTCTAGATACCAGAGCTTGGTCATCAGCTCTTTCCTTGAGTGGGGCAGCTGTGCACAGTGGATAAGAAGGTCTCTCTGGCATATTTTTAAGTGGTAGGTGGTTGGGATGGAGAAGAAAGCAGAAGGCTATGTCGGAATTGGAGACATGAAAGGTATGTCAGCAGAAAGACTGAATTACCAGCCCCTGAAAACCGACTTCTCCATAAAAAGCAACGTAAACTTTCAAAACATTGGGTTCGTATGAACTGTTTCATAACTCTAGAGACTGATCAAAGACTTGTGAAGACTTTAAGAGCGCTTGTCTGAGGAACAGACTGCTATTGTCTGAGTCTGTCTCTCGCTGGGGACCGCGGGGCCCTGCTCTGTGCCGCCTGCAGCCCCATCTCAGGGGCTGGAGGGCTTTGCTCCGTGCTCGGATGCATCAAAATTCTTCGATTCTCCTGACAAGTCTCTGAATCTTTCCCTACATAGACTTGGGTTCAGATCAAGGAATGCAGGACAGGATGGATTATACAGAACCATAATAATGGAATCCAGAATCAAGGAGCGGCAGAAGTACGGGGAGATATTTTTTTGCATGGGATTATAAAAGCTTATCAGTCAGAAGAAATCT
Organism: Thryonomys swinderianus; assembly: GCA_004025085.1. Lineage (NCBI taxonomy): Eukaryota > Metazoa > Chordata > Mammalia > Rodentia > Thryonomyidae > Thryonomys > Thryonomys swinderianus. The sequence goes on from PVIC010027393.1 coordinate 3,921, forward strand.
ACTTTATAACATTTTCATTTTAATCTTTCCTCTTACTTTAATTCTATCCTAAGACTTTTCTAATGAGCATGCTGCATGACCCTTCAAGAGTCATTCAAACCTGACATTTTCATGAATGATTATGGAACTGCGTTAGATTTTAATATAATACTAGTTTTCCCAAATTATAAGGCACTTCATATTTTAATAAACCACTGCACATATTGAATCTCATAATTCTCACAGAAGTTCTGTGATGAAAATTACATTCATTTTCAAGGTGAGTAAGCTAAGGTGCAAAGAAGGAAGCCATTGTTGAAAGCAAGAGGGTAGAGATCAGTCACATGTGCTTTTTTGTTCCCTTTCTCTCTCTCTCTCTCTCTCTCTCTCTCTCTCTCTCTCTCTGTCTTCTGAGTCTTACTCTTTAAAAGTTTAAGGTAATATTTAAGAATGACACAAACAAAGCCATCACCCTAATTAAGAAACAAGACATCATCAGAGTCCCAGAAGCCTCACTAGCATCTTCTCTCATTGCTATCCCCTTATCAAAGGTCACTGATAGATACCTTTACATGCATCACTATATTTCCTTTGAGTTTTTTTTTACCATACAAACATTCCTTTCCAAAGAGTCCCAGTGTGTTTGTTCTTCATTCACAGTGTGTACATATCTCACACACCTAAACACACACACACGATGATCTCAATTTATAATGGCTCAACTTAAGGATTCTTATGCATGCAGTAGAACTCACACTCTGCATCTGCACTTTTTCCTGGGCCAGTATTATTGAGTAAAATACTTTCTCGAGATGCCGAGCCTCAACCTGGAGCTGGAACTCGCTCCCCCAAAAGATTATGAGGGGAAACGGCTGATGCTTCTCCATGCACTGTGTTGTTTAGCTCAGATGCTGAGTAAGTTCTGTGTGCTAAATTCACTTGTAACTTACAGCATTTTTAGAATGTGATGGGTTTGTGGAGGGAAAGATGCCATAAACATTTCATAAGTCTAGAAACATCTGTATTTAGATATAAACATATATGTCCATGTGTATGTGTGTACACACACTTAATTAACTGACATTTTTCATAAAAATTATGTTCTATCCATAGCTGAGGTATAGCAGAGGCTCGTATATATCTCTTGCTATATACTGTGCAGTAGTATATGTAGTAAATAAATATATTACAATTTATGTATCTGTTCTGTTACTGATAGAAATTTGGGTTGTTTCTAGTTTTATCCAATAATTTGTCTATAAACACATTTATAGACATCTAATGGTACATCTCTGCAGACATTTATATCAAATTCCACTTAGAACTAGAAAATTGAGTATTAAATATGCACATCTTTAGAATGGTTAGAAACATACCAATTCATCTTTGTGAAATGCCAGTGTCAACTACTTGCCAGTTTCTATTTTTTTTTTCTTATTGGTTTGTAGAAATAGCCTAGTTAGCTCAGCAGCTATAACAAAATACCAGGAGTCTGTGGCGAATTGATAGTAGGCAAGTATTTTTTTATAGTTCTGGAGGTTAGGAAATCCAAGATCAAGTTGCCAGCTTATTCAGGGAGCAATCTCTTCCTCCCTTGGCAGAAAAAGAGGGGGGAGAGAGAGAGAGAGAGAGAGAGAGAGAGAGAGAGAGAGAGAGAGAGAGAGAGAGAGAGAGAGAGTGAGAAAGTAGGGCTAATAAGCCTGTTTTGCCACTTTTAGACAGATACACCCTAAAAGAAAGAATGACTGCTGGACCCTGGAGGGTCTCATAGAGCAGAGATTTTGTCCTGTCCGGGGATCTGTCCTTGTCTTATAAAGACACTAATTTCACCATGAATTCTGTAACTTCAAATGCTATCTCCATTTAACAGATAAGGAGTCATCTAGCCCAGGTCCTTGAGTGATTTCCTAAATTACTGCAAAGAGATGTTTGTTCCTTTTGCTCCCAGAGCTTCCAGGAAGGGAAATCTCCAGCCTGTCAGTGTGGACCATTTCTACAGAGCTCTTCTGGGAGGTCTGCGCCTAAGGGGTTCTTTGCAGTCCAAGCCTTCCTCAGATCCCTGATGCCTCAGTGATGAAACCATGAATCCTCTACACAAGATGACAGTTTCCTGACTCCACCAAATAAGACACCGTCAGGCAGAGGGAGGTCAGAGGACAGCGAGACATGAGGAGTTGGGGCACTGACCTTTGTTCTGTAACTCTGAAATAAAAATTGTGTTTTTCGTACTATGCAGTGATTATCTGCACCTTATTTAAAAAAGTAAAATTTTCTATAATAGAGAGTGAAATCCCCCTGAAACAAACACAATGACTCTGTGTCAATTTGCAATCTGAATCTGTAAAGTGTTTGGAAAGAGGATGAATAATTTCAAAATTTGTCCAGGTGACTTCTTCATTCACCAAGTTACCTTCTTCTTCCCTGATAAAATACAATTTCGTGACTTCGGTTCCACAAATCTGAACATTCCAGGAAATATCCATGAAGATAAGAAAATCAATCATCAAAATCTTCATATAAGTAAAGAAATAATTCACTGAATTATAAAGGGGTGGATCACCACTCAATCAAAAGTTGGAGGAGATGGGGCCGGAGGGTTAGCTCAGTGGTTCCAGCGCCTGCCTCACAAGCGCAAGGTCCTGAGTTCGATCCCCGGTGACCACATACAATGCTGGGCATGGAGACTCACGCCCACCAGCCATCAATACCACATACCACAGTGCCGGGCATGGTGGCTCACGCCTGTAATCCCAGCACTCGGGAGGCAGAGACAGGAGGATTGCTGAGTTCCAGGTTTATCTGGGCTACATAGTGAGCTCAGGGCCAGCCTGAACTACAAAGCGAGACCCTGTCTCAAAAAAAAAAAAAAAAAAAAAAAAAGTTGGAGGAGAATCTGATGGAAGGCAGTGATTTCTTGAAATGTAGCTAAGCCTCTGTCTACAAAATTTCATTTTGTCAAAGTGGTACATGTACAGTTGGTTCTTGGCATCCACTGCTACTGCAAGATACTGTACTCACAGATTCCACAACACCTGGATAAAAATATTTCTTTAAAAAATTGCATCACATGATCCAACCTGCAAAGTTAAATCCTAGGCTCACCTAATGACTGAAAAGAGAAGGAACTGTACGAGATCTGTGGCTGTCTCACTTTCTACCGTGTTCAACAGCAAAGTTATTCTGCAGGACAAAATGCACTAAGTGAAATAAACTATGAAGTAAATATGTGTCCATATGTGGAGATATATAAATACTTTACAGAAATATTTATTCTTGCTTATTTCCTATGGGAACATGAGTGTGATGTTAAAGAGAGGTAATTTTACAAATTATAAATCTCCCATTTGGCCGACTCGCGGCCTCCACCAGAAATACATTCTCTGTACTAGTCAGAGCCCTCCCTCGAGTAACCTTTCTCTGCTCCCAGCGTACACCCCGCTGCAGCGTGTGCTTCAGAAGTCGGCTGAGAGCAGCTCTGAAAGGTGTGGCCCATGATGCCGAGGCACCTATTTTCTACCCCTGAGAAATTCGCCCTGCTACTTGTGGCTGTCGGTTTTCCACATATCGTCCCCCCCTCCTTCTCCTTCCGGTTCCCTTCCTTCCTTCTCACACCTGTGTTTGTGAAACAACCTTAAGATCTTTTAACAAAAGCAAAGCATAACGGCTGGGGGTTGTTTGTTTCCCGTACCTTCTGGCGAGTGCTACTCCACAAATATTCAATTCGCACTTCCCCTGGGCTGGGAATTTCCTGATGTTCGCGGCTGTGTTTGTGGGCATTTTTTTTTTTTTAACTGCACATGGATGTCCTTGTGGGGGAGTTGTGCACTTTGGTTTCTGAGATTAGCCCATCTGACCTGTGATGAAGAAAACATGTTTGGAGAGACAGTGGAAAACACCCTGCCTTTCTAGAAGGAGGATAGATAGGTGCATATTAGATACACTCATCTGCTACAAAGGAAACAGCCAATATCTTATTTGCATCCATGCATGTCGGCTAGGCAATTAGGATAAACTTCTTAGACAATTAAATTGAGATGGTAATCAAAGAGTTGTGCTATGCATTTTAATGTGAATGTGGAAAACTAAATAATTTGGTATTGCTGTATTTGTCTACTTTGGAACTCAATAAAGGGGGGAAAAAGAAAAAGAAGAAAAATGTCCTCGGACTTTTAAATGATAAAGTGCCTCAAATTCCACTGCTACCAGGGAATCAAGGAAAGCAAACTACTCGCTTAAGATTCCAGTACCTTGGAAGCTCAGCATACTAAATTCTCCTACACGATGATTCTCATACAAAGGGTTGGGTAAGCAGGGTGCACGGTGAGGTATGTCCTGATAGGTGGGTGCTACAGCTTCAGCCTCAAAGCTAGGCTAGTTAAGAAGAAGTACTTCTACCTTCCAAACAGAAGTAATAGGTAGCCCCACGCTCGATATCCTCAGCCTGTTAGATAATCCATTATCGCCAACACACACCTCCCTTCCAGGAGGCTGAAAAGGCCACCTGACGTTACAGATCTCCCCTTCTGCCATTCCCTGTGACACCGGCCAAATCTGAGCCAAGAGAGCTGCGTGGAGACTGGGGGATCCGCACAAAGGCAGACAGGACACCGCGCGTCTGGCTGAGCCCCCATCTGGTAAGTTGTCAACGGAAGCCAAGACACAAGGGCTGTGAGTGGCAGGTGTCCTTGACAGAGGCTGCTGCTCGCTTCAAGCTGGTGAATTAAAAAGAGCGGAGCTTGGCTGAAGCTACTCAGGAGAGCACGGGCTGCAAAAGGGAGAGCCCTGCCTGGTGCCTGGAGGCTTGATGAAGCGTGCCTGTCACGCGGGCCCGAGTAAGAGGTCGGGAAGCATCAGCCAGTCCCAGCACAAGCCTGAAAAACAGGAGGTCCCAGGGTCTGCCAGAGAGGGCATCATTCGCTTAGGAAACGCTGTGGCAGAGAGACTGGGTGTTTCCAGGATGCCTGGGGTGTGAGTTCACTGGAGCTGAGAAACCCATGGGTGGGGACAGTTCTCTTATGAAGAAAACCATTTATTATTGCACACAAATCACTAGAAGGGAGCAAGCAACATAGCTGCAGCGCAGGGAGGATACACCAGCCTGGGTCAGGGAGCAGAGGGAGCCAGGGAACTTAAGATACTCCTGCCTCAGCCTCCCACAGGATTGAGATTACAACATGCATAGCTAAACAAGAGACTTGACTGTAGTTTCTATGTGAAAATACCGGAAAGATACACAGGAAACAGACTGAGGGTTGTTTTGAATAATTTCAGAGGTTCTCTGGTATCAGCCTGTGACTAAGGCGGGTGCCTGGAGGGGCCGGAATGTGAGGGCCCTGCAAAGGCCGTGGACAGCGCTGCTCCGACCTCAGCATTCAAAGGCTTGAATTAAAGAACAATCCCTCCAGTGCGAGGAAGGCCATCAGGAATCAAAGCATCAGAATAATAATGTAGTGCACTGCGTACCTCTGCTCTTACAGAACCCACATCTCAGCTCCAGAAGAAAGCTGATGCTCTGACGCCTGCCATGCCAGCAGTCGTGATGGCGAAACACGGTTAATCGAGAGATAACTACAGAAGTACCAGCGATGAATACAGCAAGACACGAATTCTCCCTCAGATGAAGGGAGGTGACCGGAGTGGCAAACGTGTGACTGATCATAGCTGAGGAAGGAGGGCTCCTGCTCTGGGAATTGCACTGGGAAGAGCAATTTTCAAAATTACCGAGGGTATGTATTTAACATCAAATATATACTCACATCTTTCTAGTAGTCTTCACAAATTCACGTAAACACTCAGAGAATGATCCACCATTCTAGATCTGCCAATGTTTTACTCATCATTTGAATTCTCTTTGTTTAGTGCCTAATGCCTTGCAAACATTTCTTCCCCTTTGGTAACATGAGGGTGACACTTCCTTCTGAGCTTTTGCCTGTGCACACATCTCTGTCTTCTCAGGCAAAATTTTGCCTCAGTTTGAATTGAATCAGGGCTGTTAATAATACTGTTGATATGGTTCCATTTGTTCTGAAACTTAGTCCTGCAAAGATAGAAGGCCAAAAACTACTCCTAACGTTTATTACTTTTTATATAATCTGCTTTTCTCATTTGACTCATGGAGGTTTTTTCTTTATCCTTTTAATTGAGAAAAAAAATCTCATCTAGGTCTGATTTGCTCTGACGCATGATGAAAACATTTTGAATACCTTGCTCGTATTTGTTTTATCAGGAAATTTTATATTATAATTTATTGCTGCTATTATATTTTATTTTCTCTATTTTTTTTTTTTTTTTGAGACAGGGTCTCACTTTGTAGTTCAGGCTGGCTCTGAGCTCACTATGTAGCCCAGGCAAGCCTCGAACTCAGCAATCCTCCTGCCTCTGCCTCCCGAGTGCTGGGATGACAGGCGTGAGCCACCACGCCCGGCACTGTGGTATGTGGTGCTGATTGCTGGTGGGCGTGAGTCACCAAGGCCAGCATTCTATGTGGTTACCAGGATCCTACTCAGGACCTTGCGCTTGCAAGGCAGGCACCGGAACCACTGAGCTAACCCTCCAGCCCTATTTTTTCTATTTCTTAACTGAAAAATTCTGACATTCTTTAGGTGGCCTTTCTGTTTGATCTACCCTTCTCTCTTGTAGGTTTTAGTTTTTATTGATTAGCTATGTGTTTAGATATAGATAACAGAATATTTAGCAAACAGATTAAGCCAATAGGATTATTTATTTCTTGTAAGAAAAAAACCAGGGATGGCAAATGAATTAGTGCAGTGGTTATAAAACTACATCTGAGTGTTAGGTTCCTTCCATCTCTTATCTCTGCCAGCCTGAGTGTGTTGACTTGTGGCTAGTTTTAAAAATAGTTTCTTGCTGGGTGTGGTGGCTATGTCTGGAATCCTAGTACTCAGAAGGTACTAGCACTGAGGCAGGAAGATGGCCCCGTTCAAGGCCATTCTGGGCTTTACAGTATAGGGAATTTAAGGTCAGCCTATGCTATATGGTGACTTCAAGGACAGTCTGAATGGCAAAACAAGGCCCTGTCTCAAGAAAGCAACAGAACAAAACAAAAAGTTGCCATAACCGCAGGTATCATAAATGCGTTCCAAAAAGGAAACAAGGCAAACAGAGGAAAAAGACAAAGCGGACTTTCTCTTAGTGAGGTTTTGCCTTTTTATTTGGGAAGGAGGCAGTCAAGGAGTCACCTCTGGCCTCCATTCGCCGGAAAGGGTCACCTGACCTCTAGAGCTGGCAGAGGGCTGGACAGAGTTGAAAGTGGGTATGGTCATCAGCCTGGAATATATGTAATAAAACGGCCACCTTCATTGTGGAGAATATTTCCAATTAGTTCATTAGGTAACTATTTTCTAAAACCAATTCTATACATTTGTGTTTCCATTGTTGATTTTAATTGTGTGATTTTTGTTTGGTTTCAGTTATTTTTAATCTTAAGTTCTTAACCATAATTTTTTTTATATTTCAAGCACCTTATTTTACTTTACATGCCAGCCTTACTTTTACTTCAGCCTGATCCCTATTATAATTTCTTTTGTCTTGCTACTTTTCTACACATACCATGAGTTTCTAATGAGTTTGCTGAAAACAGAAAGTCTTTCTGTTGCCTAAAATAAGCTATTTGTAATAAACATAAGCTACTTTTCTGTGAGGTTTGAACATCACACTCCATTTTTCTGAAGCCAAAGACATTTTTATCCCAAAGACCATACATTATTGTTTTGTATTCTTTTTAACTCATTCTTATCATAGGATGAGTCCACAGATATAAATCTAAATTTAGACCTTATCTATCTCTGTCCCAGCTCCTCTGATATATGCAGTGCTGTGAACACCCAGCACCACCCTCGGACTTCGCTGTTAATGACTGTTTCTCAACCCCTGGGTTCAATTTCAACCATCCGTTAGCATTTACTTGTTAGTCAGAGGTAAGCATCCACCCCTCTGCTCCTTAGCTTTCAGGTAAGAGAAGAGTTCATGTGGTCAGGTCTCAGCGCATAATAGATATCCACCATCACCACTGTTGTTAGACAGATAGTACAAATGTTAACACAGTACCACAGTTAAGGTGTAAAACTCCACAGCAATATACAAAGAATATCCACTATTTCACAAGAGCACAGAGCAAGGGACATGGCCCAGCCAGGAGTCTGGGAAGATGTGTGTCTATAGAAGGCTTCACAGAGGACACCGATAATTGGGCTGAAATGAGAAAGCTGACCTATCAATTATATTTTGATTCCTAAAGAGGGCCTTTAAAATAGAATTAAATGGTATTATTAAGTCAGGGAGTTGAAATATTCAAGGAACTGATAAGTCCAAATAAAGTGAAGTCTCAGATATGGCTGGATCCAGGGACTTTATCTTGCCATCTCCTTACTATGCTTTACTGTATTGGCTTAATCCTCTAAAAGACTTCAGAATTCCCATGAAGTCCCAAAGCAGCCACGGGCTCTCTTTCTACCATGGTTTCTACCCTAACACGAAGGCTCCTCATTACCAATGGTTTCAACACAAGTCCCAGGAGTCAGATCTTTTCACTTGGATGGATCAAACAGTTTTCTCCAAATGACTTGCTGAGACTAGCAGGATGAAGTGCCCTGGGTGATTGGAATCGGGCCCTGTGTTCTTAGCGGGGGAAACTGCTGACTGAGTGGGACGGAGGATCCTTCTAAGACAAGGCAGAAACCATGGTACTGATCAGAGCAATGGTTGAGGTAGGCAAAGAAATAGTCCTCAGTGTCTGGGGGATGAATTCTTAATACGGAGGCACAGAACAGCAAAGAGAAATGACCAGCCTTCATCTCCTCTCTCTGTGTCTATTTGTCTGTCTGTCTATCGCTCTCTCTCTCTCTCTCTCTCTCTCTCTCTCTCTCTCTCTCTCTCTCTCTCTCTCTGCCTTTAGTGTATTTTCACTTGAGGGTTGCAACCTGTAATAGTTGTAGAAGATGTGCCAAATCTGGTCATCTTTGAGCACCCTGGCGAGCATACATATGCATCTGCCCTATGTCTGTAAAACAAGACAGAGAGTGCCGGGCGTGGTGGCTCACGCCTGTAATCCCAGCACTCGGGAGGCAGAGACAGGAGGATTGCTGAGTTCGAGGCTTGCCTGGACTATATAGTGAGCTCAGAGCCAGCCTGAACTACAAAGTGAGACCCTGTCCAAAAAAAAACAAGACAGAGAGGGGAAACCCTCCTCTTGCAGTACCTGTTCAGTTCCAAGATTTTATTTCAGGGAGCATAATAGCCTTGGGACACTAACTGTATTCAGCAAATCAGCTCAAAAAGGCTTTGAAAAAGAGAGAGAGAGAGAGAGAGAGAGAGAGAGAGAGAGAGAGAGAGAGAGAGAGAGAGAGAAACTAATTAATTCTGTAACTAAGAAACTTTCTCACCAGCTCTAATAAATTGCTGACTGGTAAGCTTCAGTTTCTAGTGTGATGAGGTTTTATGTTTTTTGTACTGGCATGAATATTTGAATTGAGACCCATGGGAGGTTTATTTTCAGGAAATGGAGATAACAGGCTCATAGCATTTTATCCTTGATGGTTACACAAGCTATACTAGCTAATTGGCTGGCTCTCTGTGGCCAGCTGGATGTGGGGCCATGGCAGTGATCCTTGCTTCTGGACCTATTTGATGCCAGCAGAAGTGATGCAGACATAGCTACACTTGGCTTAGGTTGGGAAGAAGAGGTTAAACAGTTAGAGGAACTCAAGGCTTTTCATCTCTCCATTGCCCTGTATGTTCACTGTCTTATATTAAAGAGAATTTGTAAAACAGTGGCCAATGAATTTGACCAGTGGGTAAATAAATGAGTTGGGCTATATGTGACAATCCTCTTTCCATGTGCCACTGGTGAGGAAATAGAACTAATTCATAAAACAAAAATAATACTGCATTTCAAATTATTATGCAAAGAAGAAAGGCTGTATAAAAATTTTGTGTGGCTGCAGATTTAGCTCAGTGGTTCCAGTACCTGCCTAGCAAGCACAAGCTCCCTGATTCAATCCCCTGTGACCACATACCATACCCCCCAGGGGGATCTCAAACCCACCAGCAATCAGTACCACACACCACATGCTGGGTGTGGTGTGGTTCACACCTATAATCCCAGCACTCAGGAGGCAGAGGCAGAAGGATTGCTGAGTTCGAGGCTTGCCTGGGCTACATAGTAAGTTCAGTGCCAGCCTGAACTACAAAGCAAGACCCTGTCTCAAAAAAAAAAAAAAAACACATGGGTCACAGTAATTACTAATTTTTCAGAAAAGCATACTATGCATTTAAAACACAGAGAACCCTTCAGAGTATAGCATTTTTCAGATTCAAGAAACTGCTTAAGGGATGACATTAAAAAGCTAAAGTTCAAGGTGTGCTGCATGGAACAATGAATGATACTGCTGTTCACACTAGAGGAGACACAGCATAGGTAGAAATGGTGGATTCAATTAGCCAGATTCATTATCAAGCCTGCATCAAAGGCAATGTGGAAGCCCTTGACAATCTCTGTAATACAATGTGGTATTATTATAAATACTTGTTGCACCTGGTCAGAGAAGAAACCATACAAACAGTGAGAGTCGGCTCTCTTTTCCACCAATACCGTGTTGTAAAAGTAGGGTTGTAGTGGTAATGCAAACTAAGGAGCCACCTTAAGGCTCACTGAATATGGACACCCAGATACTATATGCCAGACACTGGCCAAAAGAAAATACATAACAACTGATATAAGGGACAGAAATAATTTGGAGAAATATCATTACATCTATTATATGGAAGGAAAGAACACTAAAAGCTCAAAGAATATCATTAATTTGATTCAAAATAAATATGTAGATAAATATACATGGATAGATACATAAATTAATGCATAAATAGGTTCATAAGTAGATACATAGACAGCAAGAATAAATGAACTAATACAATTTTGACAACTACAATGGACAAACTATAATGCTAGTAAAAAAAATTACTTAGAACCAAAGAAACTAAGAACAAAGCTGACGTAAAGTATTACTGTGACAGATTTATTAGAAACTTATACTAGATCCTTGAAAACACACCCAAGGCTTTAAAACCTTCCTTTCTTTTCTGCTCTCTTTCTACTTTTACCACTGGCTCTACACCATGGAAACTCAGTGGTGGATGAGGATGACAAAGGTCACGTCACAGGCACCCGCACTGTTTCTGTGGCATGTAAATGCTCCAGTAAGTGGTAGCCGGGCCATGGCATGTTCTCCTGTGTAACCTATTGGGCTACATTTTATTTATCAAAAGCAATATCCAGTCTTCTAAAATATCACACACACTATCGCTTCTCGGCCTTTTGACTAAGATCAAGTGTAAAATATCACACACTCACTGTATTCAAGTAGCAAATATCTGATCCAAAACTTAATACAAATCTTGACTGAATCAGATATCCCTGGGAAGCAATTAGTTTTAAACAACCATAGTTATTTTGATTACATGGACATTGAGGTTCTCTCCTTCCCTCGTATGGCTTCAAAGGACAGATGATAGCATCAAAAGATAAATGGAGTATTGGTGCCATGATGACATAAAAGAGATTTGAGCAATATAGGAAATAAGAGTGAAGCCAGAACTACTTTGGCATCCTAGACTTAACTGGACGGTATGTGAAGATGTCATTGCTTGTTTTAACAATTGAAGAAAGGCTCTATATTTGTTTCTCTTGTTTCCTTTTTCCTTTATGTTTGGCCAGGAGATAATGATTTGTAAATGTTAGCAATACCCACGATGAATTTCATGACAAGGTTTTTGGCTTTTTATTTTGTTTTGTTTTGCTTTGGTACCAGAGATGGAACTCTAGACCTTGCATTTGCAAGGCTGGCACCACTGAGGTAAATTCCTAACCCTCTCACAATGAATTTGGACAGTGCAAGGACTTAACACTAGTCAGAAATTTCAAACTATTCCAGTTTTTTTCTAACTATAAAATGCATTTCATAATCTGTGACCCATAATTCCAGAGAATAACTTCTTACACTATTCTAAACAGTAAAGCATGAAGAACAGTTTTTAAAAGCTATACAAATTAGATTACACACTTAAGCCAGGAATGGTGGCTCACGCCTGTCATCCCAGCACTCGGGAGGCAGAGACAGGAGGATTGCTGAGTTCGAGGCTTGCCTGGGCTACATAGTGAGCTCAGGGCCAGCCTGAAAAGCGAGACCCTGTCTCAAAAAAAAAAAAAAGGCCATAGATTACACACTCAAGTTTTCTTACACAACTCTGAAACCAGCTTTTAATTTCTAAATCCAAGGCAGGAAGCTCCCAACCATACACGCTGCATGATATACTGAGCCACTGTTTCTGTCCTGTTCTCTCATCCCTTCCCGCTGCTCAGACACACCGTTCCTCATAAAGGAGGAGCCATAGACGAGGAGGTGCAGAGGGAGACAGAGAGAAGGATGGGAACCTTTATTTTTACATTAGAACTCACAAAAAGTCACCTGCATTTTACACCAGCATGATGTTAACATGTTAGAATCTAACAGATCTGGAGAGGCCTGTCTTCCTGTCACTAATGAAGCCCTGTGAGGCTGCCCACAGCCAGATCTGCGTTTTCTTCCCTTTTGAAATCTCCCCTATTTGTTTTTGGCTTTTCTGTTTAATGTTAAGAACATTTTATTTACTTTATTATTTAAATTATACCATAAGACACCACCTATTGGAACTATCAGAAACATAAATTAACAGGATACATATTTAACCCATGTATTAAAATGAAACAATCCTCAGTGCATTAATGCTAATTTTTCAAAATGTGGTAGTTTCAATTTGTGTTCTAATGAAAAAGTAATCATATTACTACTGAGTGAACACATTTATATGTTACTAGATAATTATCTGCATTTTAGAAAACTTTACCGAGTAAAATTTAAAATGGTAAAAGTTTTAAAACCTCATATTACATTTGATATCAAGTAAAATCTAATTTATGATATATTACTGTAGTATTTCTTTTAGTGTATACAGTATTCATAGCTACAAGGCAAAACTTTGTATTCCAAGCAAGTATTATAATTATATAGCTTATACATAATGACAACTATCTTAATCCTCTTTAATGCAAGACACAACTCATGAAGTACTATGAAATGAATTAATACCTATTTATTTCATATTCCATGTTACTGCATGAACTAAATCAAATTGTCAGTTGGGCCGGAGATTTAGCTCAGTGGTTCTGGCGCCTGCCTCACAAGCACAAGGTCCTAAATTCGATCCCCGGTAACCACATACAGTGCCAGGCGTGGAGGCTCACACCTGTAATCCCAGCACTCAGGAGGCAGAGACAGGAGGATTGCTGAGTTCCAGGCTTGCCTGGGCTACATACATAGTGAGCTCAGGGCCAGCCTGTCCTACAGTTGTAGGAGATCTGGTAGCAGTCCGTCCCACTTTGGACAGTAGATTCATACTAGTCTGGAAAGATCGCTGATTGGTAAGTGTGGTTCAGAGTCTTCCCGGCATGTAGACTGTGTGATCAGAGTTTTCAGTGCTCCCACCAGTTGCTAAAGTCTCCTCTTTGTGCTGGGCTGTGGTTCCTTCACTGCTCACTTCCATTGAAGACAAAATGGCAGGCTCTGCACTCCCACAGCTGTGTCTTCCTGCCCGGGTGTGAGCTGTCTGGGCAGCAGCCTTCCCACCATCTTCTTTAGTGACACTCTTCCTCTTTCTGAATCTTTTTGTCATATCCTCTCTGATGTTACCAAAAACATCATCTCCCAAATGCCTCTTCTTTAGCTTTGAGTGGATAGATACTCCCCAGCTCTGTTCATCTCTGTCTGTCTGTAGTAATTGCAGTCATTAAACACAAATAGGGAGCTTAGGGCACACCGATTGCTGACTGAGGTGCTTCATGCAACTGCAAGGCCAGTTCATTGGTTATCCCCTTACCACCTCCACCTTGTGCTGCAGATTGAACCCAGGGCTTTTGCACTGAGCTTACATGCCCAGCCTTTGTTTTGTTTGTTTGTTTGTTTGTTGAGACGAGATCTAGCTAAGTTGGTAATTTGCCAAGGCTGGCCTCAAACTTGTGATCTTCTTGCCTCAGCCTCCCAGAGTGTTAGTCCTCCTTTGTAAATTTTAATGCTCAGCCTTAGAATGGACTGGGAGCCATGTGATTTAAAGTATATTCCCATAGAGATAGGCAGAGTTAGGATTCATTGCCAGAAACAAGATTTCTACATTAGTTTTGTAACTGAGCTCTTCACTGCAATCAACTAAAAACATTTCTTCAAATTAAAAATGCTGTTGATGATAATAATAATTATAGTTGGAAAATAGTTGTAGAGTCTTTGAATAGTAAAAAAAAAAATTCTACCCCTGCAAGGTATAAGAAAATAGTAATTTATCAGTTACAAACTCTTTTCTATCATGTCATTCGAGCCACTGGCAGGAAATTTTGCTGATTATTCTAATAATATGATTAATTGAGGGCATTGGGTCATCAATTTCAAAGAGTTAGAAGCTAAATTGTGACCCAACTCAGGGCTACTTTAATAGAATTTACTCTTTCCTCAGTGTATAAAGAAGACTTAATGAGCATTGTACAAGTCGTGGCTTGGAATCTATGAAACTGTATTATTGTTCAATAAGCAAACATTAATTAGGCAGCACCAATAAACAGCCAGAAAGAATAAGAACAAGCTTTTACTATTAAAGCATTACTATTGATTTTTATAAACACCAAAATAATATCCCTTCTAGGCCCATTACACAGGTAATAATAACCATTCATTTAATTAGTACTGACTCATGGTGAAAAATTCAATCTGAGTACTTATAACACCCACATTAATATCAAGAAGGTTCATTAGAATTAATACCACAATAAATATAAAATGAATTAGTAATGATTACACCATTATTTTAAAGCATTCCTATTTGTACTCCTGTATTTACTTTAATCACCATCACTCTAAATAGCAATTAGCAAAAGCCAGGCTGGGCATATTTATGTAGGAATAACAAGGCATATAAATGTAACCCATGCAAGCTACACACACTTCATCTACGTTCATGTATCAATGTATCCAATAGAACGGGAGGTTACTTAAATTAGACACACTCTTTAAAGCATTAGCAGGGGAAATTTAAACCATTCTGCAACTTGAGTTCTTCTCTGGTCTCAGATTGTTCTGAGCGGCCATGTTCTGACTGCAGACCCTAAGAGGGGGCCCTCAGTGAGTAGCCACACCACAAGTACTTGCGAAATCGCGTCCACCCCTCCATGGTGCTTACTTGTGTGGAGACACTACTGATTACTCTTGGGTATCTTTAACTTTAACTTTTATTATCACAAAGAACTCGTCAAAGATTATCTACGTCCACAAACAAACACTGGACAGAGTTTATTTAGTAGGGAAAAAGTGATAAACTCTGTCTGCCAGCTACCAATCTACTCATGTGAACAAAAAATCGATAAGCTATTTTCCAGATGAGTCAGGAGGAAGGAAGAATTAAGATGATGATACAATGACCTTTTTAATTTCTTACATATTCTCTATCCTCATTCTGTATGGTGAAGTCATTACCTTTCAGAACATTACTGTTGTTTGGCTTAACAGGAGCAAGTCTCGTAAAATGAGGCAAAGAAGAAAAGAAAGAATGAAACTTTCCTCCTTTCATATTAACGATGAGTATTTCTGCATGGTCTCTTATAGAATCAGAAGTGCTAATCACAGTTGGTCTAGAGAAAGTTGTAGGGAGTGAAAAGTAATTAAGTTGCTCTTACTTTAAAATGTCATCTGTGTTTGCTCTTAAATACAGAAACCTGCCTCTCACAAATCATTTACAGTCTAATAATGGGGACTGCTTCAAAAGAATGTGGCTCAGCCATCCTGGGGGAGAGTCGTGTTCTGAACGGGAGGGCAAAGATGGTTGTACGTGAACATGAGGTTCTTTCTGGAGTTCACATGTTCCCCGATGATACTCGGCTGGCAAAGTTCTGCTCCATGATTGTCCCCTAAATCATCTGCTTGTTTTTTGTTGCTTTGGTTTTTTGTCATCTCTATCCAAGTGATTATTTGTCTAGCAGAGGAGCTCGAGATTCGCTGACTGTGAAAAGAAGAGTATTTCAAAACATGGCAAGTCCTGAACACCAGAGAAACAATGAGCAGGCTAACATTTATTCTAAGGTGAACATTAAATCCTGGTAAAGAAACAAAACACAATTTATTATCCTATTGATTGCTAAAAGACTAATGCCTTCCCCTTTCCCACAGACATTTATCCAATAAGCTTTGTACACACCACGGCAACAATCTGTAGCCCGTTCACAAAAGTGTTACTAGCATCGCGTTAATTACCACAGTAAGTGACCTGGGAATAGGATCTTGAATAAAGTGGAAGATTAAAAGTCCAGAGCTTGTATGAAACTACATCAGGCGCTTTTTCACCTCAAGCCATTCCTCGTTTTGAAAAAGATGGGAGGTAGACAACCCCAAGGAGTAAAGTAGGTGCAGGGGTTCCTTCCTTTCCATCCTCCATTCCCAGTTCCAGGATGAGCTGAGTCGATGCTCTGACGGTAGACTCTTGGTCTGAGAAGAGTCTACCGTCTTTTGGACACTTGCTTTCCACCAGAAACTTTATGTAAATTTTATTTAAATTATATGTAAATTTCTTCCTCTAACCCTCATAATGCCTCTCTAATGTTACCCATATCAGGGTACCCATTTGTGGGTAAAATTCTAACAAAAATAATCCAGGTTATATCATGTTGTTAGTAGGAGAAATAAATTGTCAGTTAAGATTCTCCCTTTACAGAATTTTTATCTAGTCATGAAGATAGATCACTAAAAAAAGTTCACAAGCTGAAAACAGAACATTAAACAGAGCCCATGATGATAGCACAGATCACCACCACTAATCGCACAGAGCCACCTGTGCAGGCACCGTGGAAGGTCACTTGCAACTGCACTGGGTACAAGTTTCTCGCGTCAAGTGGACAGACAACGGAAGTTTCTCTTCATCCTTATTACATCCAATAAGTACATATTATTTAACTCCAAGGCTAATTACAGAATATTGTTTTAGGTACAGTAAGCGTTTTACAGTCTTCACTCTAATGTGTGACCCCTGGAGACTTTCTCTGTCATTTCAGATCAAGCCACGGCCTCCCTTCAGCTTGCACGATCACTTTGGAGAGCACTCCAGGGCTCCCTCAAGGTTCCGGCCACACGGCCACCATCTGCCCTGGACTGTAGCGTGGTGCAAGAGAGGGAGAGAGAAGAGAGTGGACCGATGACACTAACAGATGATGATTTAGTCGATATAAACTTGAGAAAAAGAATATGGAGAAAGAAATCAAGGAAAATAAAAGCTTAGTAATAATAAATATCTAATCTAGTGTTATCTATGTTGACACAGGGCTAAGGCTTCATACATATTATCTAGTTAATTCATCACAGTTCTCCCCTGGTTTAAGCACTGTATTATTCTGAATGATCACCGAGGAAACTGAGGGTTAAAGGTTAGTGTCTAATGCAAGCTGGCTAGGAGATGACAAAATCTGGACTCAACACAGGGTGTCTGATTCTAGCGCTTGTTCACTTAAGCACATATCTGGGAAAAGAGGGATAAAAAGAACTTGCAACAACTTTGGGAGAAAAGCAAATAGGAGCTGTGCTCCTGGTAGGATCTAGTACTGGGGTCCAGTATTCAACACGAGCCTGACTCCTTGTCACAGAGCAGCCATCCAGCCAACTGCTCTCTCAGTTGTTATTTGCAATCGTTCTGCTTGACTCTCCACCCCTTACCTTCTCTCCCTCCCTCCTTTTCTCTCCCTCCCTCCATCACAACTGAAAATACACATTAGTGGAGAAGAAATGCTGCCTTTGGAGCAAAAATCTGTAGCGTACTTTCCATTGATGTATAATATACCCAGAGAAGAGCAAACTAATAATTGACATTTATTTAGTTCAATGAATTTTCAGAGTGAGCACCTCCTTGTCTAACCATATCTGTGTGACATCTGTGTACCCAAGAAGCAAAATACCACCAGCCATCAGCAAGCCTGTTCAACCCTGGCCACTATTCCCCTAAGATGTCTTTACTAATCTAACTTCTAAATCTATAGATTACTTTTGTCCATTTTTTCAAAATTCATATAAATGGAACCAATAGTATAAATATTGTATATCTAGGTTCTTTTATTTATCATTTCTTCACTTAACATCTTGTTTGAAAGCACGAGTGACAAGCTGTAGTAATGAGCATTAGTTTATTCTATTTGCTATGTTGGATCCATTCCATACATATGCCATGATTTATCTATCCAATATACTATTGAATGCAAGAATACTTTCACTCTGCAATGTTTGGTGCAAACTAGACAGAAATTTTAGGGCTTAGAAATCCAAAGTAGACAGCTTGGTAAGAAACCAAAAATCCTAAATGGCTATTATTTCAGGAAAAGAATGAAAGAAAACTAAGGAACAGCAGAAATCTTGCCTATGCAGATGCTAGCATTGGATGATCAGAAAAATAAATACAATCTCTTAGAACTTATGAACACAGTTCACAACTTGTGAACACAATGGTTTTCATGTATCTTTATGACCTAAAATTCATACTACCTGAATATAAATGTTCTCTGGGGAACACAACTTGAATTCAGAATCAGAATATTTCCGTACATAGGGACTGGGGTCATAGGCAAGAGCAATAGAACTTCTCAAGCACAGGAAGTCTCATAAAACATAATCTCTGATAATTTGTCTTCTCTTTGTTGAACATTTAAAACTATGCCAGATCACAAATCAGAGAACAGAACAGAGACTTTTTAGACCATGAAGATTTAAAGAAAAGACCCAATGAAAATTAGGCATATAAAAGCAAAAAATGTGCCGGGCATGGTGGCTCATGCCTGTAATCCCAGCACTTGGGAGGCAGAGTCAGGAGGATTGCTGAGTTCCAGGCTTGCCTGGGCTACATAGTGAGCTCAGGGCCAGCCTGAACTACAAAGTGAGACCCTGTCTCAAAAAAAAAGCAAAAATGTAAAAAGTCTATAGAGCTAGAGAGATGATTTGTTAATTAATAACTATTTAATTTGAGCAATTACACAGATTATAATCCAGAAAAACAAACAGATGGGACCATTTTAAAGATAGATCAAAAGATATAGAGGGTTAAGAAAGGATGTTTAATGTATTTAGTTGGCATTTCAAAAAGTTCTAATGCAACTAGGAAAAGGAAATATTAAGAGCAGAATGCTACAAAACTGATGAGTGAGACCACTTTTAGGATTAGAGAAGCCCCACAAATCCAGACAGGATAAAAAAGGTAATAAAGACTCAAACCTATTACAGTAACATAGCATAAAAGCAAAGACAAAGCAAGCATTTTAACGACAGTCACAGGTTATGAACAAGATGGCCACCAAGAGTGGCAGCTGGACTGACAGCTGATAACTGACATCAAGAACAGAAGCTAGAATTCTGTGGGACAATATTTTCAAGAACATTATCAAAGTTTATGCCATACCTGAAATTCCATGCTCTGTTAATCTATTAAAACACTAACTAAATAAAATTATTTTTGGAAAAACTGAGTTTTCCACTAACATACTGTCATTAGAACAAATCTTATGTAATATATTTTTATCTGAAGACATTTGTCTCAAATATAAAACACAAAAGGGCTGAGGCTTTAGCTCAAGTGGTACTGTGCCCATCTCGGATGCAAAAGGGCTCAAGTTTGATACCTGGTAAGGTAAAAATAAAGATAAAAAATAAAATAAAACAAGATGCAAAAAAGTTCTGGAAGGGTCAGAGATGTAGCTCAGTGATACTCTGCAAGCACAAGGTCCTGAGTTGAATCTCCAGTACGAAAGAAAGAAAGAAAGAAAGAAAGAAAGAAAGAAAGAAAGAAAGAAAGAAAGAAAGAAAGAAAGAAAGAAAGAAAGAAAGAAAGAAAGAAAGAAAGAAAGAAAGAAAGAAAGAAAGAAAGAAAGAAAGAAAGAA
>PVIC010027394.1:0-23883 GCA_004025085.1 Thryonomys swinderianus
GAGTCCTTGTGCTCTGCCCTGACACTGAGTAAATAGTTATTAATGCGTTAGACACTGAAGTCTTGTTTCTTTACTTAACTGGCCACGGCTGTTATTTTGGGCTCCTGTCCCTTTCTTTTGTCCCTTAGGCTCACCAGTGTCTAAGTACCTGGCTAGCAGTCCCATTCTATATGGTTGCCCATTCTCCAGTGAGTCAGGAGAGAGAGAGAGAGAGACAGAGACGGACAGAGAGACAGAGACAGAGACAGAGACAGAGACAGAGACAGAGACAGAGAGGGGGTGGGGAAGAGAGCTGGGCTCAGAACTAATACAAGGCTGCTTCCATCACAGTCTAGCGAGCAGAGTCGCATGGCCACCCCTATGTGAGGAAGGGGCTGCAGCAGGAAGCTGGGCCCCCTGTGATGCTGTGTGCCAAGAAAGACCTGCCTGGCCAGCACAAGGGGCCGGAAGTATAGAACTGTTTGGTGTCCTGCGGGCAAGGAAACGGGTGCGGAGAGCTCACCAAGGAGAGGTGCCTCAATTCCAGGTCTGTCTACTCATCTGTAAAATGGAACAAATGATGATGATGATGATGATATGAATTCCGTCCATTGATATGGTGATGACAAAAACACTGTATCAAATTATGAATGTCTCAGACTTTGCAAAGACGTGGCTGCTGCTGTCCCGCCTTAGAGTTAAACAGTTGGAAGAGGTGAGGATTCAGGATACACGGGCAATACTGTTGGCTTGAGTCAGAGGAGGGAGGAGGGCCAGGGTCGGAGAGGCTGCAGGCTGGAGGCCCCCAGAGCCAAGGCTTGGCAGATGAGGGCCAGTCAGGCTGGATGGAGAGAGAGCCTGGCGTGGCGGGCAAGGACAGGGTGCCTGCAAAGCTGCGCGGCTGGCACCTGCAGTGGGTGGCAGGGATCCCGAGAGCAGAGCAGACGTTCCCAGGAGCTCAGCGTTGGCCACGCTGGGAGCTCACACACACTTGTACGCTTGTGCCTTGGCAGGCTGGGTTGAATAGGAAAAAAAGAAGGAATGAGAGATTGAAAACAGATTATCAAGCGGAGAAGTTTCCAAGCTGGGGCTGTCTCTGCAGCCCCTGGCTCCCCTCCCGTCCATTCCCCGGGCCTGACGCAAGGCCCGAGGGAGCAAGGCGCCCTCCCCGGGTTGTTCAAGCTCCCTGCGGCCTGGGGCCTGGCTCTGCTGAGATATAAACATACAGGAGCCTGACCGCACACACTGGACCTGCTGAAGCGTCCCGTGCTCCTTGGCCTCTGCCTCGATCTCTGAGCTCCATAAGCTGGGGTCCGAGAGGTTTGCTGACTGGCCCCCTCCATCCTGCCAGCCAACGTGGAGTCCTGTCAGATTCTGTGGCCTTATCCCGAGCAGAGAGCAGACTGAGAGGTCTAGGATGACAAGGATGAAGATTCCTGGGGTGCAGGGTCGGTGTGGGGGATGGTATGATGCAGCAGTGACTTGTCTGGCTCTGGAGTCAGATTTTACAGTTGTAGCAGCCACAACCTGGTTTATCCTGATAGATAAAAATCAAAGTTAGTGTCCTCAGAAGTGTCAGGACTTGCCGGGAATAGTGGCACATGCCTGTCATCATAGCACTCTGGGAGGCTGAAGCGGGAGGCTTTTAATTTTGAGCCTAGCCTAGGCAATTTAGTAACTTTTGAGAACTTGTCTCAAAACTTAAAAAATATCATTTTTTAAAATGGGGGCTGGGAATGTAATTCAAAGTGAAGAACCTAGATTCTATTCTTAGTATTGCAGAAAACAAAAACAAAACCCAAAACTTCCCTCTTAGAAGCAACATTTTTTAGGACATATGATAAGAGCACTAGGGCAGATTTCATAATAGTGTCATTTTTGTATTGTTTTGTTTTGAGACAGGGTCTTGCGTTGCAGTTCAGGCTGGCCCTGAGCTCACTATGTAGCCCAGGCAAATCTCAAACTTAGCAATCCTCCTGCCTCTGCCTCCCAAGTGCTGGGATGACAGGTGTGAGCCATCACTGTCATTGTTATATGGTACTGTGTTATATGGTACTGCTTGCCGGTGGATGTGAGTCACCATACCTGGTATTGTTGTATGTGGTTACTGGGGCTCAAACCAGGGACCTTGCGCTTGCTAGGGAGGAACCGGAACCACTGAGCTAAATCTCCAGCCTGGGAGTAGCATTTTCTTTTTTTAATTAAAGCTGCGTGGAGATGGGGCTGGGATGAGGTTCAGCGGTCAAGAGCCGGGCCAGTGTCCCTGAAAGCCTGGCTTTGATCCTCAGCACTGCAAAACAGAGTAAGAAGGTAAATTCTGTCATTTGTATTTTGCCAAAATTTAATTAAAAAAAGAAAATGCTACTCCCAGGCTGGAGATTTAGCTCAGTGGGGAAGGGCACGCCCTGTCCAGGAGCATGCTGGGAGGTGCAGGCTGGGAGGATGTGATGGATCCGAATGTGGAGCCCTCCCCTCGGCGACAGTCACAGCAGAGAGCACTTACAGAGCATTTTACCAGGTACAAGATCTTCATGGCTTATTTCTCTTCATGTAGTTTCTCCCCTGTCAGCGTCAGGGTGATTATAAGTGTTCTACCTAGCTGGGTGTGGTGACACAGGCCTGTGATCCCAGCACTCGGACACCACGAGGCAGCAGGACTGTGGGTGTAAGAGCGAGGGATGGAACTCAGTGTGAAGGCCCTGGGTTCGATCTTCAGCACCATGAAAACAAACAAACAAACAAACAATCCTATCTGACAGTAGACAAAATGTCTGATTGAAGTACATAGCTTGGTAAATATGAGCCTAAGGACTCCTGACCAGAACCCCGAAGGATGTGAGCAAGATGAACCCCACACTAGAGATGGGAAGTCTGAGGTTTTTATGGGGGTATAAAAATATAAGTGAAATAAATAGGATGAACATCCGTAAATACTGAGGAGTTTCTGTGGCGTGCGAAACTGAAACTGTAAATGAGAATCATAATGTATAATAGCTACTGTGAAACAGGAAGAAAATGTTCAAAGGAGAAGGGGAACTAGGGAGGGGAGGTGGGGGAAAGGAAAGAAGGGAAAGAAAAAATATGAAAAAAGAAGGAAAAACAGAAACAGAGGGAAGGGGCGGACAGGTTGAGGGGAGGGCAGGAAAATGCGGAAAAATACAATCAAGATATGTCATGTACGGGTACAAGACCCCAGTGATGAACGTCATCATATTACACACCTAATATGTACCAATAAACTTAAAAAAATTTTTTAAAGGAGTCTGGATTTGCATCCTGCTCCAGTCGATCACCCACTCTGTGCCAGGTGCCGTGCCCTGTGTCTAGAGATGTTATTTCACCAGATGTGCCAGCAGTCCCACGGGGGGTCGTTATTACCATCATTTTGTTGTCATCCTTCTTCTTGGACAGAGAGGAAAACCACCCCCGAAAGGGGGCGAGACTTGAGGATGGGCAGGGTCAAGAGGCCGGACCCGGCGAAGCTATGAGTAAGCATGGTTCAGATTTTGTGGGCCCCAGGACCCCGGAGGGCACCGAAGGAGTCAAAATAGAGAGTGAGAAAGGGTTCGGTGTGTGACAGACCGACGAGACCTGAGACTCCGCGCTAGGGCACAACCACGGAGCGGTGAGTGGGGCTGGGGTGGCGGGTCGGGGGAAAACCCCACAGTGATCAAAATGCATCCTCTGCCCGGTGTGGATTAGGGCACGGAGTCAAGGCCTGCTCAAAATAGATCACACCTCCTGCCCATCTGAATCACATGCTAGGATTTGTTCCTGTTTCGCGCGATCGTCAGATTGCCCCATCCCGAGAGGCGTAAGTGTCCACGCGTGGCAGGCTCTGCACGCTCGGGAACACCCGGGCCTGGGCCCCAGCCTCAGGGGCGCCTTCCCGGTCCGCCTGCGGTGCGCGGGCCACGACTCTCCCCCGTCCCGGGACACCCCCCCCCCCAAACACTACCCGTCAAGTGACGGTGCCCTATACAAAGTCAGAAATTTCTTCCCTTCCATCTTCCTTCCCTCTCTTTCTCTCCCTCTTTCTTTTTTCTTCTCTATCTTCCCCTTGATCCTTTCTTTTATTATTAAAAAATTTCAAACACAGAAAAAGCACAGAAAACCTATAATAACACCGTTTGCTATTTATCAATAACCTACGTTTAACAACGTTTAACATTTTACTATATTTGCTTCATTTTTTTTTCCAGTACCGGCATTTTCTAAAGTAAATTGTATTCATCACAATATTTTCTTATTTAAAAACCTCAAGGTGGGGAGTCTAATGTTTTACTCACTGCTTGAAACTTGGTAAGCCTTCAATAGACGGTTGTTGAATGAACAGATCTCACTGAGTCTCCATGGCAACCCTTTGCGGTAGGTGTTATTAGTGCCTGAACTTTACAGAACAGGAAACTGAGGCACCGGGGGATCCTCCTAGGAGGTGGAGGAGGGGGCTTGAGCTCCAGTGAGCAGGATGCAGGCTCCGGCCCGGCTGTACTGTCAGGCTCTGGGGGATGCCCCTTTATCCTCTTTGCCCACCTGCCCTGTCTAGACACCGCCCACAGAGGTGACCTTGCAGCAGGATCTGGGGGCTGGCGGAGCAGGTCAGCCCTCTGGGGCCCCGAGTGTTCACACAGAGCCCCGGTCCTTCTCGTCCTGCCCCTGGTTCAGACACAGGGCTCCTGCCCAGACAAGTGACCTTGGGGTTTGTTATGAAAAGAGATTCCTTCTGGGGAACGCGATGGCTGATGTCGGGAGCCTGGGTCCCCAGACTTAACCCCTCGGAATGTGGGGAGGAATCTCCAGCCGTCTCCCTGGAAGGCAGCTCCCCCTGGGGCCACCGGGGTGGAGCCCTGGACCTTCCATCTCCTGGCTGTGGGACAGCGGCTCAGGGCGAAAGGACTGCAGGCTGCAAAGCCAAGGAAGTCTGGAGTCTGCCTCTTCTCTGGCTGACATGTTGGACAACCTGGGAAAGCCTCAATCTTCACATCTATTAAATGGGGATAAATCAAAGCAACTTTGTAGCAGGGATGGAACTTGGCAAGGCTAGCCAGGTACCCATGACGTGTGTGTGTGTGTGTGTGTGTGCGCACATGTGTGC
This sequence comes from Thryonomys swinderianus, assembly GCA_004025085.1. NCBI lineage: Eukaryota > Metazoa > Chordata > Mammalia > Rodentia > Thryonomyidae > Thryonomys > Thryonomys swinderianus. The sequence goes on from PVIC010027394.1 coordinate 5,075, forward strand.
TGGGGTTCACCGCTAAGCCACACTGCAGCTCCCAGACTCACATTTAAGGAGGTCCTGGCTCTCCAGGGAACTGGCCCTGCCCTTGCACGGGCCTGAGAGTGAGGTCCTCTTACATTTGCACCGTGGGCACCTTGCTGTCCTCCCCTCGTCCGGGCCCTGCTTCCCAGAGCTGTACAGAAAGTCCTGAGGCAGTCATGTAAAGCACGTTAGTACAGTGCCTTGTGCACACTTACATGCTCAACTCACTGGGCGATGCTGTTACTGTCACTTTATCTGCTCATGTATTTCAGGGCTGGGGATCAAACCAAGGGCTTCCCCCACTACCAGCCCCCACTGTTCTTACTGGAAGCATCTCTGCAGTAGATGGGGCCGTCCTCAGCCACACTGTGCTCGGATCCCCGGCTGGGACGGACTCCATCTCTAGCTGACTTCTGTATGTGGCATTCCTTTTGTTCTTTGTCCCCTTTTAACATTACTGAATTATTTTCTTTCCTACTACCTTAGGGCTCTGCAGTCCCCAGCTGTGCTGGTGGCTGAGGGCCCTGGCTGCCCACATTTATCGAGCGACAGGCCTATGCTAAGCACGGACACCTTTGGCTCCTCTGATCCTTGCAATGACCTGTGAAACAGAAGCTATGGTTATATCCACTTTAAAAACGAGGAAACTGAGGCACTGAGCAATTAAGTGGCTTGCCCAAGCACACGCTGTTAGAAGGGGCTGGCAGTGGAACCAAGTCACCTAACCTTGAGAGCTGGAGCCCAGAGCACACTGTTCCTGCCACCTGTCACCAGCCTCTGCCCTCTGGGTACAGACAGGTGTCTCCAGGAGGGGGCCCAAGAGGGAGGGCTGACCTCCCGGAGCCCAGTCAGGTCCCAGACACCCGAGGACGAGAGGAGAGACCAGATGTTTTCTGAGCGCCCCTCGGCCACAGCACACCAAGTACTTCCGCGTCCTCCCCACACGGGAAGGCACCACACTAACAGCAGGGGCCGCAGCGCCTGGAGCCCCCGCCACAAGCCTGCTGTTCTGGAGCCTGATCAGGCCTCACAGCCTTCGTGTGGTGAACGTGGGCCGTGGGTGCTGAGACCCCCCCGGAGCCCAGCGAGGGCCTCAGCCTGGCAAGTGGCAGATCTAAGATCTGAACTCTGACTTGTCTGCACCCTGGGCGCTGGGACAAAGACTTGGTTGCTCGGGGCCTCGTGGGCGCACAGCCCGGCTGCCGCCACCTTCTGGGCCTCTTCCTTGATGACATCCACCGTGGCCAAAATGAGGCTGACCCAAAAGGAGGTCCTTGCAGAAGCGAGGGTGGAGGGCAGGAGAACAGGCGTCTGAGCTCAGGGTGGCTGGTTTGATCTGCAGGGAGACAGCTCATTGCCGTAGCCTTCCAGCAATCCCTGGGGAGTCTTGTTATGTGCACAAATCAAGTTTTCTCTGCACCCATCATCTTCCTTCCTGGCCACCTCAGTGGTGAAGTGTCTGGCCACAGGCAGCCCCTGGGATGCTCTGCAGCCTCCCGCTCCACACCGAGTTTAAAGGCCTTTTCCTGGCGGATTTCAGCCCTCCGCGGCTGACCTTGCTGCGTGTCGCTCCGCCACTCACGCGTGTCAGAAACTGCTCACAGTCACAGAGTCAGCAAGGGGTACAGCCAGAATTGGAACGCAAGCTGTCTGCCTTTAGAGTCCCCTTGCTGCCCACCTCTCTGAGCTGAGGCCTCTTTCAGGAGAATCCAGAAAGGACTCTGGTTCCAGCCCTGGCTGGAACTGTCTCAGGGACTGCTCCTGCCTTTCCACTTCCCAGGTGAACTGTGGAGGTAAAGGGAGCACAGCAGCAGCTTGTAGTGGCTCCTGCCAAGCTGGCACTTGGAGGCCTGGGGTGCCCCGGGGGATCCCAGCCCAGCAGCTGGGCTGACCTCAGGACCAGCGTTTCCGTAAACACCCCGTGAGCCAGCCCCGCGTGGTTGTTCGTGGGCCACTGGCCGAGGGCCGAGGTTTGGCTGACCCTGTGTGGCTTCCTCTAACACGGCCACTTCCGCCCCCTCTGCCTAGCCAGGCTTTCAGTAATGAAGTGTTTTCTCTGGGGCCGGGGGCTAGGGCGCAGGACACTTCCTGTCCACTCCCTTCCCGTGGCAGAGCTTCCTTCCCCCTGCGGAGGGGCTGTGTATCTAGTGCCGAGTGTCTCCCCTTGGTCCAGATGCATCATGGCTTCCTGGGGCTCACGGCCGTCTCTGAGCCAAGTGGGTGTCTCCCTCTCCACAGCAAGAAGGGTGGCTGAGGGGCTAGAAAGGAGGGCCGACTATGCCCTGTCGTCCTCACAGCATCTCAGAGGCATGTGTCATCTTCCGGAAGGGAAACTAAGGCACCAGAGTGAGGTAGTCTGGGCCAGAGATTTAGCTCAGTGGTTCTGGCGCCTGCCTAGCAAGACCAAGGTCCTGAGTTCAATCCCCGGTAACCACATACAACAATACCAGGCATGGTGACTCACACCCACCAGCAATCAGTACCACATACCACAGTGCCGGGCAGTGGTGGCTCACGCCTGTCATCCCAGCACTTGGGAGGCAGAGGCAGGAGGATTGCTTTGAGTTTGAGGCTTGCCTGGGCTCCATAGTGAACTCAGGGCCAGCCTGAGCTACAAAGCGAGACCCCGTGTCAAAAATAAAGAAATAAATGAGGCAGCTTGACCAAGGCTACGAAATCAGTGGGAGGCAGGATGGAATCCAACGCTCAGTGTCAGGCCCTGTGTCCCCGCCTGCACCCACCCTGCGGCTCAGGGGCACAGGGTGGGGCGTAGGAGACAGTTTAAGAGAACCTTCTAGTTCTTTCCAGTTCCTGGTATTTTAAGCAGTAAAATGGAATTGGTCCACAGCCAGGAGCGAGTTGGGTATGGCCTGGCTGTCGTTTCCCTGCTGGACCATCGCTTCTCCTCTCTGAGCCTTAGTTTCCAAGTGGAACTGTTGTGAGAACTGAAGCGCCGGGCACAGGGTGTTCCAGAGCCGGGCACTCATCAGGGTTGGCACTCCCGCAATGTCACCCTTGCCATGTCCCTGCAGCAAGCGCTCCGTTGGAGGGGACAAGGTGGCAGCGCAGCCGAGACCTGTCCTTCGGGAGAAGCATTTTCCTACCTTTAAGCCCTCGCAAAGGCCCTCAGGGCGGAGTCCAGCTGCCCCCCTTCTCAGGCCGGGCTTTGTCCCCCATTCTCCAAGGGCGTCAGGAGACAGAGCCAGAGCCTGGAGAAGAGAGACGGGACAGAGGTTGGGGGTGCAGCGCTGGGACTCGGACTTGACATCTTGGGACCGCTCTGTCCCAGGACCCCACACCCTGGCTTCCTCCTGCTGTTTGTGGGTTGTCTTAGATGTGAGAATTTGAAACGAGCCTTTGCTCTGAGGAAAGGTCTTCTATCTGAGAGGGGGGCTTGTCCGTGCTGAGCAGGGACGGGGCTCCCCCACCCCGGGGATCTCACACCAAGCGAGGGCTGCTCCGTGACTCAGCCCCTTTCCTCACATTCGGCTGTCCCGTGACTCTGGCCCGGGAAGGCTCCCCCAGCCACTGCCCCCTGCATGCTTGCAGGGACTGGGAGCAATTAACTCTCTCCTCAGGCCTGGCCAGATGTCCACATGGGCCTCAGCTTTGCTGACCACATGTGACTCAAGATTAGAAGAGCCCCAAGAGGCTAGAACAGCAGCTTGTGATATCACAGCTGGAGACACAGGGTGGGGAGGCTAGGGGTGAGAGTTGCCAAGGTCACGGGGAGCAGGAGAGGACCTGAGGTTCTGCCGCCTGGGCCGGCGCTTTCTGACCTCTCCGGATGGTCCCAGGAGGTGCCCTAGGCCTTGCTCCCTGACCCCACCCCCGGCTCGAACTGTGCTCCCTGAGCGGAGCGGCCCAGGGCCTCCCTAGCCGTGCTGCGCTCCAGTCCTGCCACCTCAGGCTGCATCCAGCCCCTGCTCTCCTGCTCCCCAGGGCCTCGGCTCTCTCGCTCCCTCCCTCCGGAGTCGCCTGGATCCTGCTCTTGCTTCAAGACTCACCTCCTCCATTTCCTGAGCTGAACAGGGCCTTCCTCTTCCCCTCAGAACCTGATGCTTCCTGCTTCTTGTTGCCTCTGTCTTGCCGGCTCCACTTCTGCTCTGTGAGCCTGCTGTGAACAGACTCCTTCCATTTTTACTTAAATAGCAGGGCATGGCCCTCTACGCTTGGTTTTTGTCAGACGGGTGGACTGCAGATAGACGGATGGACCAGTGGGTGGATGAGTGGATAAATGCAGGGGCAGATGGATCAGTAGATGATGGACAAACAGCGATGGATAGATGGATGGATGGTTGGGCAGGTGGATGGGTTGATAGGCAGAGGGCCATGTGGGTTAGATGGGTGGGCACCAGAGGGACTCAGCCATGAGGGAGAAGTCCTTGGAGCCTGACTGAAGGAGGGGCTCTCCTGGTCAAACGGCTCCACCTCAGCAGGGTCTCCTGGTAGCTAGTCAGATATCAGTCTAGAGGGGCTGTTCGGGCCTCCAGCATCCGGGAACTCCATGCCTCGGGCCTCCTCTGCACCCCTCCCTCTGAGGCAGACCTGCTGCCCCATGAAGGCTCCAGGCATAGGAGCAGAGACCCAGGAGCTGGGAGAACTGAGAAAATAGGTTCACCGCCCTGCCATTTACAGGAGAAGAAACTGAGGCCAGGCAGGGCTGAGGAATCTGCCCCAGGATGCACAGCAGTAGGCTGGAGTTAGAGCCTGGGTCTCTGGACTCATTTATTTATTCATGAAGCAAATGAGAATCTAGCACCTGAGCCGCCAGGCTCGGCCTTTCCCCTGACATGCCAGGTCTGTGAATAAACCCTCATGCCAGCTTCAGACGCCATTTCCCCATTCTGTCACGACCTCCAGCTCGCCGGCAGGCTTATCAGCATCTCGCCAGCTGTACATTTGGCACCAGCCCATGCCCACCCCTCACTGCAGACGAGGCCCACTGCCTTGTCCGGGCCCCGAGGCCCCTTCCGGTCCATGCAGCCTTTGCAGAGACGGTCACATGTGCGTGTCGTGAGCTCCACATTCCATCTGTGTTCCTGCACAGTCACCCTGGCCAGCCCAGACTGAAGCCAAGTGTTGAACTGTCCAAGTCCACAGTTGTCCCAGGGGGGCTGTCACATGGCACCTGGGATCCCAGGCCCCGGAGCAGCCCTCTGAGTTCCTGCCCAAACTGGGGAATGTGTGGCGGGGAGAGGCCGCTGTGGGGCGCCTGCCATGGGATGTTTGCACTCGGCTGAGGAGGCAGTGGCTCCCTACCCCCATCATGGCAGAGGCGGGGCCTTGGGGATGTGCCAGTCTTGGAGAGACGGACCCCCTAGTTTGGGAGCTGGTTCCCAGACTTGGGCAGTCCTGGGCATGACCTGCCCCGTCTGTGAGCCTTCCAGTGTATGTGACCTTGCTGAAGACATGGGACAACTCTGCCTTATAAGGTCCCAGGTTGAGCCGCGGGCAATAGAAAAGTTCCTGAGCCAGGTGTGGTGGTGCTGGCCTGTGATCCCAGCACTCTGGGAGGCCGAGGCAGGAGGATGGCAAGTACGGGCACAGCCCAGGCAACTGAACAACTTAGTGAGTTCTCTTAAAAGAGGCTGAGATGTAGCTCAATGTGAAGAACTTGGGTTCAATTGCCTGTACTCACTCCTCATAGTCAATGTACCAAAAGTCATTTCCAGGACAAAACTAATATGAGAGACTCCAGATAAGGTTGTAACAAAAAGGAAAAAATAAAGAAGTAAAATAAAATACAACGAGAAAAGAGGGTGAACAACATCGACATGAAAATTGAAAATACAAAGCTCTTGTGAACCATGCTTGTAAGTTTGAAAACTGAGGGAAAATGGGTAAATACATAGTAAGGTATAAAAAAGCCAAGAGATTGGCCCAAGAACAAATGGAGAATTTGGTTGGTCGAGAAAGCTGAGGGCACCACTATCCTAAATAAAATCAAGCTGGTGACCGTGGGAGGAGGTGAAGAAGGGGAGGGAAGTGAGCACCAGTCAGTGCCATATTTACCACTCTCTAAAGGAGGAAACTGAGGCCAGAGAGGCAGGGGAATTTACACACAGCCACAGAACAGTAGCAGCGGGTTGAACTGTGAAGGTGGCTGCTGGTCACCTTCCCTATGGTGCTCTGTCCTCGCCCAAGTCCTGCTCCTCCTCGCTTCCATGCTTCCCTGTGTGAGGCCTGTCTTCCGGCTTCTCTGTCCCCATTCCCCAGAGTAACTACTGAGCTTATCCCCCCCACCAGCCTGGAGGCTCACGGTGGCACAGACACGACAAATGTGATAAATGTGGAGGAGGGGATGCAGGCAGGCAGCTGAGGAACTGTAACCAGCCAGAGGCAGCCACACGCTCCCACGTACAGGCAGTGCTTCCTGGCTTCCCAATGCAGGGTCCTGGCCTGGTGCATTTCACAAGTTCTATTCTCCAGTGGCACCTGCCTGGCATTGAAAGAGCACAGAGACTTTTTTCTTTTTTTATAGAGAAACTGAGGCCCAGAGAAGCAAAAGTATGTGTCTCAGTTCTCAAAGTCCCTTTAGCAAAGAATATTATACGTACTTCATTTTGAGCCCTCTTCAAGGACACACACAGAAAGATAGCACTTCCCAGTATCCCTTGCAGTTAACCTGGAACCATGTGACTAGTTCTGGTCAATGAAACGTGAGCAAAAGTGATGATGTCATTGCTGTCGCCTGCAGATCCCACAGCCACGCCTACTCCCTGCCAGCCTTCCAACCCCCTCATCGGCCAGCTGCTGTGGTGTCCTCCTCCCCTTCCTTTTTATTAAGGTACAGAATTTGCAGATTAAAGACACCATTTTGTATTTTTTTTGTTATATTGGGGAGGAAACCCAGGAGTACTCTACCACTGTGCCACATCTTTATCCCTTTTTAAGTTTCTGTGTTGAGCAGGTTCCACTGAGTTCTTTCTCACCAACTGCCCATCTGCCCAGCACCCCTGCTGTCCAGCTCCGTCAGAGTTCGGGGTGCACCGCGGAGAAGACGGGCATCACAGACTTCCCGGCCCCGCTTATTGATATTTCCCGATGATTATCCCGCCCTCCGCCACCTGCTCTCGCGTTTCCTCCTTCAGAAAGCTGCCCTCGCTTTTGGTCTGAGCAAGAGGCCCTCCTCGGCATTCCCAGGAGTCCCTCCGGCTTTGCCACCAATGCCTCTTCCTCTTGGCTTTGCCCCTGGGTTAGTGTTGTGACCCCAGTCCTTGTGGAGGAGATTGCAGTTGGCCGACTAAAGAAAACGGGTTTAGTTTGACCAGATCACCTGGCAGTGCCCAGCAAGCACTGGCACACAGTAGGTCCAGCCTGCTGTGCTCACCACTGCGGGCCGCCTTCCAACGGGGAAGCAGGCTGGGGAGGCCCCTCACTGCCAATAGCAGACCAGCTGCCCAGGAAAGTTCTGCCTGGTCACACCCATCTCTGGGCGGCTGCCAAGCTGCCTGCCAGAAACCGCAGGCCGGGCCGAGGCTGCCCAGAGTCCGGGCCGCAGAGCTTAGGAGACCTCAAGTCAGATCTGCGACAGGGCGTGTGGCGGACGCTTCCGGTATCCACAGCCGCTGGGGTGTGGCAGGGGTCTGGCAGCAATGTGGGCTGAAGCCTCTCGGGCTGGGAGGAGCTAGAGAGGGCCCTGCCAGCCTGCTGCAGGCTCGTGGGGCTGGTACCGGCTCTGGCTTCACAGACACACGCATGCACACGCACACGCACACACACACCCCTTCGCTGGCAGGCACCCGGTAGTGGCATCACGGTCTCCCCTTCAGGTAAATGGGCTCATCACTGGGTCCTGAATATGGGGAGAGGAGCAAGGGATGGGGAGGCGTCTGTGTGTGTGTGTGTGTGTGTGTGTGTGTGTGGTGTGCGTGCCCAGGAGTGACCTCACAGCTGCTGGAACATAAAGACCCACAGGTCCTGCTTCCCAGGCCCAGAGCTGACCGCGGGACACCGTGACATGGGAGGCGCCCCGCAGACCCCTCTCCTGGCCCTCTCCGTCCTCTGCATCCTCTCCAAGGTAAGGGGCCGAGGCCCTGACTGCACCACTGCCTCCCCCGGGGTGGGGAGGGTGCGGGGTCCCAGCCGAGGAGCCCGTGCAGAGCTCCTGCTGGCCTCGCGCTGGACGCCGTCCAGGCCCCATGCCCAGGCCTGGCTTCCCTCCCGGCCCCAGATGGCTGCCAGCTCTGCTGGGTGACCTCAGATGGGCCCCTTTCTTCTCTGATCCCCGGCTTCTGCCTCAGTTGTGGGGACAGTGTCCTGGGGCCCCAGGGCAGGAATTCACGATGCTCCTTCTGTGTTCAGCGCGGCCTGCAATGTAACGAAGGCTCCGCGGAAGACTGGACTGATCTGTAGCAGTCCCACCACCCTAGGAACGAGGCGGGGCAGGTGTCCTCACCGTCCAGGGACCAAGACACCATGTGCTTGTTCTACCTCCACAGCAGGAACGGTCATTCGAAATCTTGGGCTGCGAAGGCACCTTGCTCTCTTGGGGAATGGCCCTGGCTGGGGGGGGGGGGGGTGGTGCCTCTGCAGAGTAGCGACCTTCCCTCCCACGGCCGCGAGGGATAGTTTTCAAAGGGCTTATAAAACACCCACCCTGCTTAATATACACTACAATCCTGAAAGGAATCATTAAGTTCAGTTTCAGTCAAACGAAGCTCAGAGAGGGCAAGAAACTTGCCCAAAGCCACACAGCAAAGAACCATCAGGGCAATTCAAGAGGCACATGGTGGAGCCCAGGAGAGATATAGATGTGTCTTGGGAACTCCAGAATGTACCTCCCCACCTCAGCTCGGACCAAGGCCGCAGCTGCCCAGCTGTGCTGTCCTCTCAGTGAATGAGCTTCCAGAGCCGGGGGCTTGGCCCTTGCAGAGCACAGGCAGCTGCTTCTCCTGGCCCCGCAGTACGCTGAGGAAGGCTGAGGCCTCGCTGCTGCTGCCTTCCCACCCAGCCCTCGGTCTCCCTGGCGGTGGGAAGGATGCGAGGCCAAGGGCGGGGCTTCGGTAGCTGGGACGGGGACCCGGGGCTCGGGATCACGGGAGGCCGAGGTGAAGCTGTCTCAGTTCCCCACCGAGGGATCCATGGAACCGTCCTTCCCTAGGCCTGGAAGCTGATGGGCGTCCTGCACAAAACCCAGGCCCTTGGTCATGGCGAACGTGCAACGCCACAGCCATCTTCAGAGAGAACTCCAAGCCTTCTGGGCAGGCTGTGGGGTCCTGGGCCCAAGGCCAGGCACAGGGCGGAGTCAGAGAGGCCTGGGAACGAGCCATGTGCTGTTGACCGGGGGCTGGCTGTGACCTCACTTGACCCCTCATCACGCAGGGAGAAGTGGTCTCCACTGCCTGCCGGAGGGGAGACTGAGCCCGCTCTGCCCATGTCACAAGGCAGCCAGGCATGACAGTCACAGAGCAGGGCAGGGTGGAACCAGATCCCAGCTTTTGCCCGGGAGACTCCACACCCAGTGCTCACACCCCAGGGCCTCAGGCTGAGTGGCCACAGCAAGGCTCTGGGGAGATGGAAGTTGGGGGGGGCAGCTTGAATGTAGCGACAGACTGGTTGGGGAGGCTGTGGAAGTAGAGAGAGGCCAGCGAGGGTGTGTCCTTCCTTGTCCTTGCCGGGCCACCACCACTCACTCATCACTGTCCATTCAAACAATGGGTAAATCGAGGCAGAAGCCAACTGACATCAGAGCCCCTAGATGATGAGGTGGGCATGTGAATTAAGATCGGAAGCCTTGGATTCTTGTGAACCTGGATTTTGATCCTCATCCCACTACCTGGCCTCACACAGAGTTCTGATCCCACATGCGTTTTCAAGTGTTCAGGCACAGTGTCCACGCGCCACACCAGCTGGCCAGAGTTCGCTACGGTCACTGCGTCACCAATAGCTTCTTCCCAGGTATCAGGATATGCAGAAGCAGAGGGTCGCCCAGCAGAGGGCGCCCACAGACAGCCGGGATGCCCAGCAGGCTTGTTTCCCAGCACCTCAGTTTACAGGGCAGAGGGACTCGAGGGACAGTTCCAGTCAGAGTCCCCACTGGCCATGACCAAGGGAGCTGGAGCCTCTGCTTTGGGAGAGAAAAGGTCCAACCTGCTGCTTCCTGGGTCAGTTATGTGTGTAGCTCGCCCCGCCCCCGGATTTATGAAAAACACTCAGGTATAAAGAAGGGCCCCAGGTGCTGCATTTGTAACAAGCGTCCAGGCGACTCTAGGCTGCAGTCCAGACCACACCATCGAGGGCCGAGGTGGGCTGAAATTCCAGAGGGACGTGCTTGGTGGGAGTTCCAGGGGCCTTCTCTGTTCAGCCAGCGCAGCGCGACCCCTGGTGGCCACAGTGGAGCTGCACAAAAATGAAAAGTGGGCTGGGCTGGGTGCTGGGGTAGGAAGGACCAGGTGGGGAGTCGCACAAACGGGTCAGTACCTGCTTTGGGCCACACAGGAGATATGAGGTCATTAGTTCCCCTTCCCCAGACAAAAGTCCTCCCTCCTTTAGACAAAGCCCTCTAGTCCCCCAACAATCCTGCTGCTCACAGATGGCCCTAGGGGGACATTTTGAGTTCCACCAACCTCCACATCCCTGCCTTCACATGGATTTACAGGGAGCTCTTGACATGGGTCTTATGGTTTGGGTGTCTTGTCTTCTGGCCTGGGTGGGGAGGGGCACTTGGGTTTCCCAGACTGACTCCATGAAGGAAAAGTCTGGCCACTATCGGGGTCCCTGAGTCCTCGTCAGGGCGTGGCCCTACTCCTGGACCTGCAGCCAAACCTCTGCCTGTCAGCAAGTGCCTCTCCCTCTCTGGAGTTTCCCCATCTGCACACGGCAGCAGAGAGGGCTTACATGGTAGCAGAGGAGCGGAGAACCTAGCCATGTTTTAGAAACTCCCAGAAAGCTTATTTAAAACAGAGTCCAATCGGACACAGTGGTACATGCCTATAATTAAAGCTGCTCAGAAGGCTGAGGCAGGAGGATTCCAAATTCCAGACCAACCTGGGCAAATATTTCAAAATAAAAAGATAAAAAAGGACTGGAGATGTAGATCAGTGGTAGAGCATCTGCCTAGCGTGCATGAGGCCCTGGGTTCAATCCCGCCAGGACCCCCCAAAACAAAGCCAAACAACAAAACAAGCCTCTGGGACTTTTGCTTTAGTGAGTCCTGGGGGGCCCCAGATTCTGTTTTCTCCCATTTTCTGGCTGGTTTGCTAGGCATTCAGGGTTGAGAAACAGGTTTGGATTCTCCCAAAGACCAAGAACATGATAGAGTTTGATTTACTCAGCTCTCCGAATAAAGACCTATATGCTGGGGAACCTGCCCTTCTCATCTTTGGGTGGTCGGCCTCACCTTCCTGGACTCCGCTAGAGGGCAGGACCCAGTGGCCTGAGCACCTCCTGCTGCCAGGCCGAGCACTAAGGGCCTAATGCTCATCGTTACGTAAGTCCTCTGAGACCTGATTGGTTTCCTGTCACAGACCAGGAAACCCAGGCTCAGCCAACTGGTTAACTTGTCTTGGGTCACCCAGCAACTAAGGAATCAGCTGGGGCTGAAAATCTGGTCTAGATCCTTGTTCATAGCTTCTTAGGGAGGGCCACGGGACTGCAGGTTCAAGGCCAGATCGGTGTGCCTCTCAGGCCAAGGTGTGGATCCCACACTGGCAGAGTCAGGAGGGTCTTACTGCCAACCCTAACAGCCAAGGCTGAGGGCAGTCTCTGTTTCTGCAGGTGTGTGCCCAGCTGTGCCCGACACCATGTGCCTGTCCCTGGCCACCGCCCCGATGCCCACTGGGGGTACCCCAGGTGCTGGATGGTTGCGGCTGCTGCCGGGTTTGTGCACGGCGGCTGGGAGAACCTTGCGACCACCTCCACGTCTGTGACCCCAGCCAGGGCCTGATCTGCCAGCTCGGAGCTGGCCCCGGTGGCCGGAGGGCCATGTGCCTTTGTAAGCAGGTTTGCGGGACTCCTGGAGGGTGTGTGCAGGAGGTCGCAGCCTTGGTACTATGCCAAAGGTCAGCTTTTGACTCTCTCTTTTCACCCACCTCCATTCAGCTGAGTCTGGGGGCCCAGGGTCTCCAGCCCCTGCCTACCTTGCTCCTCTTGGCCTCTGCTTGGACCACGCAGCCCCATCTGATCAACCCTGCCTGACCTGGCCAAGGTCCACTTTCAAAGGCAAACCCAAATAGCTTCCCCCCTGAGAAACTCTCCCAAACCCTTCAACCCAGAGAACGTCATCCTCTTTGGAGACCCTTCACATACTGAGGGAAATAGAAAGACAGTCTCTTATTTAGGACGTAGTATGGGTAGGACAGTGAGGGGAAGTCACATAATCCTCCTAATAACCCATGAGACTAAGTAGTGTCAGAGCTATTCTACTAGTGAGGAGGCTCAGTGGTACTAGCCAACATGCTTCATGTCACAGACCTCAGAACCTTTCCAAATAAATTCAAGTTCTATTCTGTCTCCTGGACCAGAGGACTTGAACCCCGGTTTGAGTCTTGACTGTGCTATTTCCCAGTGACCTTGGGCGTGTGATACTCTACCCCGTGCTTCCTGGGCCTTGGCACATGTCCTCCGGTGTCACTCTTGGCTGGATAGTTCTTGTTTGCAGGGCACTGCCCTGTGCTCTGCGGGACGCTTAGCAGCATCTCTGAACACCACCTGCTGGGTGCCAGTAGAAACCCTCCCTCCCTTCCCGACTCGCTGCAGTCCTCAGACACTGCCGAGTGCCCCGGAGCAGTATCTTTACCTGAATAGAAAACCACTGTGTCAGAGAATGGAACGAGGTGAGAGGTTTTGATTTTTTTTTCCAAATAATAAGCTTTGTAGAACAATTTGCCTATTTCATCTAAGCACATGTCATACTTTTATAAAAATAGAGAGAGAGAGAGAGAGAGAGAGAGAGAGAGAGAGAGAGAGAGAGAGAGGCTTATGAATCATTACAGTTAGTTCATGCATAGGAAAAGTCTTGTAAAAAACAACAACAAAATTTGGGCTACCATGTTGCTTAGCAGTGCAACACCTGCCTAGCAAGTACAAAGCCCTGAGTTCAATTTCTGGCACCAAAAAAAGGGAGGCAAAAGGTCCTCCCCAAACCTGGAAAGTTTTCAGTAGCAAAATAGGAGACAGGCAGGATTCGTACGATAAACTCACAGATGATTGCTAGTGAAAAACGTGTTTAAAGGGAAACGGAGACCAGTAGCGCCCCCACAGTTACTACTGGGATTCACTGTGGCACGGCGGTTTTATTACTGAACTTCTTACCAAGTGCCAGGTACTGAAGGCTTCACAAATACCTAGTCATTTAATCTCACAACTATATGAGGTAGATGTACATCCCACTGGCATTTTATAAGTGGAATAAAGAGACATAGAGAGGATAATCACTTTGTGTGGGGCTCATAATTGGCCAGCTGGGATTTGAACGCCAGGATCTGGCGCCATTACTCGATAACCTCATAGTCGCCACGCGGTTAGGAGGTGGTGGGTGTTACCGTCAGTAACCTCATCAAGGGCTGCTCTCCTCCCGTCTTGGTTCAGACTTCAGACACCTGCAGACCGGCATCGACTTGGTCTCTGGTCCTCTGTCCACGCCCAGCCCTGCTCTGGCAGCTGCGGGGTTTGTTCAGATTCAGTGATTTGAAACCAAATGGAGGCCGGAAGCTAGTGGCTTCCATGAGTGAATCGGGAGCCTTTATGGGCGCAGTTTCTATGATCCTTAACCTCGAGGCAGGTCCCGTTCTTATCTCGTTCTGCTGGGGAGGGAACAGGGCTCAGAGAGGGCGAGTCCCCAGCCTAGGTCACAGAGTATGCAAGTGACTGCAGGTTACAAACCCAAATGAAAAGGACTTCCCCAAACCCTGAGGTCCTGGTCCCCGAAACAGACTCCGAGAGGAGAGGAAGGACACAGGGATCCCCAGAAGGCAAGACTGTGTTCTGAGCTGGGGAGGGTCTGCGGGGGCTCAGCGGAATGCAGAGGAGGGGAGGGGGGTTACCAGCTGCGGGTGTGTGTGGCTGGGCAGGGGAACTCCAGGAGGGCGAGGCCGGGAGGCCTCGTGATCTCTGGGAGCACACATGGGTACACAGATCATGGTGGGTACCCAGGGATCAGCGTCCCCCCCAGGTCCTAGTTGATGACTCGGGGGAGATGCCAAGAAACCTTGTTAAATTACCACCTTCCGGATGATTTTCCTAAACAAGCCTCTGTTTACCAGGATATCCCAGCGACCTGGAGGCCTCAGGGCTGGGGCAGCAGGACGAAGGCCAGGGTGCAGATTAAGGAGCAGCTACCCCTATGGTTTCTAGGGAACCGAACAATCAAAGCACTGGGAATTAGAGCCAAAGGGCTGTGCCTGCTGAGGCCAGGAGAGGCATCAGACACTGGCACTGGCTCCTGGGTAGGAGAAAGGGGGCCCGCTGCCTTTTACTGAGCATTGCTCTGTACCAGACTTTGGGCAGAAATGCTTTCAGCAATACACTTTTTCATTCATCATCGGCCAGGAGCAGATCAAGGCTCAGAGCGCTGAATTACTCAGCCAGCATGCGGGACCTAGGGCTGTTCCAAGACCCCTCTGTGTGCACAGACCACCGGAAGACCGGGAAAGAATCCTTCCAGAGAGCAGCTCAGTCCGCACAGGGCCTCAGAGAAGCCTCGGGGCTCCCCAAGCCCCAGGCCTGGCTCCTTTGTCCTGAGGATTCACTCTCCAGGGCTCTTCGCTCATTGATTGGGACGTGCATACTTTCACTTCTCTTTCCTTCTGGCCTACGAGTCACCAAGTTCCTTGAGACAAAACCTCACCTAATTTCTGTCTAGGAGCCTAGGGTTGGCACACACTGTGGTACAATAAATAAATCTGGGACTAGAAGGAGGTGGCACTGTTTTATACCCCTGCTTTGTGCTCCCCCAGGGCCAGGGACTCACCGCGAGGTCTGTGCGCCACCCTGGCCCTGGGCCTGGCTCACCGGCTCCTCCTCGCTCCCTCCGCAGTGGGTGAGGACCATGGCGGCTGCGAGGTGAACGGCCGCCGGTACCGCGAGGGGGAGACTTTCCAGCCGCACTGCCGCGTCCGCTGCCGCTGTGAGGACGGCGGCTTCACCTGCCTGCCGCTGTGCCCCGAGGACGTCCGGCTGCCCAGCGCCGACTGCCCGCGGCCGCGCAGGGTGGAGCTGCCCGGCAAGTGCTGCCCCGAGTGGGTGTGCGACCCGGGTGTGGAGCTGGGGGCCCAAGGTGAGTGTGCGGGGCATAGCCCGCCAAGGTCCTGGGGCCACCGGGGTCCCCGACCCCTCTGCAGCTGGGAGAGGGCGGTAGCCGCGGAGAGGTGGGCACAGAGGACCAGGAGTCACCAGGCCGCTTAAAACTAGCAGAACAAGAAGCAGCCTCTTGAGCACACATCTTTAAATCCTAGAGGTTTATAAATAAGTCAGTGGCAGCAGGAAGGAAAGGAGGGGTTAGGATCCATGAACCAAATTCTTCAAATTCTTATATTTCACAGTAGAGGTGATACTATAAAATATAATATAGAGGGTAGGAGATTTAGCTCAGTGGTTCCGGCACCTGCCTCACAAGAGCAAGGTCATGAGTTTGATTCCTGGTAACCACATACAGTACTGGGCATGGTGACTCACGCCCACCAGCAATCAATACCACACAGCACAGTGCCGGCCGTGGTGGCTCTCGTCTGTCATCCCAGCACTCAGGAGGCAGAGACAGGAGGATTGCTGAGTTGGAGGCTTGCCTGGGCTACATAGTGAGCTCAGGGCCAGCCTGAACTACAAAGCGAGATCCTGTCTCAAAAAATAAATAAATATATAAATGTACTCTAAAAACACATTTATAATGTACATTCTAATATTAATCATGTTGTGTATGATATTATCAATGCCGCATTATTTGGCTTTAGCAAAAGAGGAATCCTTCAGCTACTCACAACTTCCATGCCAGCAGAGCAACATAGTAAGACAGAGTCTCGCTTTGTAGTTCAGGCTGGCTCTGAGTTCACTATGTAGCCCAGGCAAGCCTCGAACTCAGCAATCCTCCTGTCTCTGCCTCCCAAGTGCTGGGATTACAGGCGTGAGCCACCACGCCCGGCAGTAAGACCCTGTTTTAAAATAACAAATAGAAGGGCTGGTCGGTTACAGGAGGCGCAGGCCTGGGATCCCATCACTCTGGGAGCCTGAGGCAAGAGGATCATGATTTCAAGCACAGTCTGGACAACTTAGAGACTTAGCAAGATTCTGTCTCATTTTTTATTTTTTTAAAAAAGAAAAATTTTAAATGGCTGAAAATGTAGCTCAGTTCAAAGGTCTTGGGTTAAAACTCCAGTACCACAAAAATATAAACATAAAAACAATAAAAAGACGATAGCTCAGTAATAGGAGTTTGCTTAGCATGCATGGGGCCCTGGCTTCAATCCCTTGCACTGGAAGAGAGAGAGCAAGACAGACTGACAGAGAGAGAGGGAGAGGGAGGAGGACAAGAAACCTTATTTCCAGTTTGGTATTCTATGTATATGTCTGTACCTATGGGTTCTATATTCACAAATTCAATCAACTGTGGGTTGAGAATATAATTATAAAAACTAGATCTGTGCTGAACATAGACAACCCTTTTTCTTGTCATTATTCCCTAAACAAAACAGTATAATGACTATTTACACAGCATTTGTGTTGCATTAGGTGATATAAATAACCCAGAGATGGTTTCGCCTATGGGGGGATGTGTGCAAGTCATATATAAATAGTAAACCATCTCATAGGAGGCCCTAGAGTAGCCTCAGGCTTCGGTATCCTGCAACAAATGCCCTGAGAAACCAAAGGGCAGCAGCACACGGTTCACACAGACACGTGTGCGGAAGCTTCCACCCTCAGCACTAGCGGCTCGCGGGCTGAGCAAATGAGTGTGTGTATGTGTGTGTGTTGTCCTGTGCCTGGATCTCCCGGCACCTTCTGCACGGCTGTGCCTCCTAGATGCTTGGCCACATCCCTGCCTCTACACACTAGATGCCAGGAGCACCTATTCCATCTGTGACAACCCACAGTGTCTCCAGGCTTTGCCAGATGTCCAAAGGGGGTAGCAAAATCACTTCTAGTTGTAAAGTTCTGGGTGTCAGGACTGGAGGGATGCCAACGTGTAACAGGAGGAGACCAGTGAGGAGGGACTGCTAGACTGTGGTGACCCACTATCTTGTCCCAGGCACACAATCTTGCAATCTCTGGGCCTTGTCACCGGGTCATGGCCCACATGGGGGGCACCTCCTGTCTGTAACATGGCATTTACTAGAGGGGCTTGTAGGATCCAGAAACAAGAAAGCTCACCATTTACTGGGGAGACATCCTAGCTGTCTAATAACTAAAATCTGTAGGGTGATGGCAAGTACCAAGCACTGCACGGAGGACTTCACAACCAATATTTTATTCCATCCCAACAACCCAGTGTTAGGAAATTTATGTGAGAAGAAAATGAGGTGAAGAGAAGCTGAGCTGCTTCAGTGGTTGATTGGGCTGCCGTGCCTTGACTTCGCGTTCTGACTCTACTTTCTCCCCCCAGGACACCAGTTTTCCGGCATGACTGCTCCTCTGCCCCCCAGTGTGCCCTGCCCAGAATGGAGCTCAGCCTGGGGTCCCTGCTCAACCACCTGTGGGCTGGGCGTGGCCACCCGGGTGTCCAACCAGAACCCCTTCTGCCGACTGGAGACCCAGCACCGCCTGTGCTTACCCAGGCCCTGCCCACCTGCCAGGGGTCACAGTCCATGGAACGGTGCCTTCTAAAGCCAGCTGGGAATGGAGACACGAGCCCACTGTCCCTAGCAGGTGGCCCTGTGTCCTGAGCTGACACAGATGGCCCCTGCCCGGGCTTGGCTGCAACTAGCATCGCAACTTGGGTCCACCGTCCAGGGCCAGGAGGGTGAGAGCATGTCAGAGCTGCCTGGTCCTGCGGGCCCTGTGCTGTGGTGGGGGCTCGACCAGACCCCTTCTTCTGACTCGGACACTGGGCAACTGGCCAAGGCTTCCGAGCTCTCTCAATTCATTCCGGGTCTCCCCACAGCCTCGCTGTCACATGGGAGCTTTCTCTCCAGCATCCCTGGGCAGGAGATGGGATGGCCATTCCTTACATAATCAGGCTGCAGCAGTTGTGGCTCTGGTGAGCCTGGCCATTTGGCTGGAGTGCAGTGAAGAGGGGCTTGTGGATATTCTGAGTCTTCTTTCCCTTTCCTGGAGTTCTGTAAACTCAATACAAGGCGTAAACCTGTGTAAACCTGTGGGTGGATTTATGCTTTCCAAGAACGCCCTCCTCATCCAGAGAGGACTAAATGGCTGAATTCTTTGACCATCATGAGGTGACATTGCATAGTCTTGAAAAAGTCAGAAAAATAAACGAAATCTCCTTTGTATTTGCAAGGACAGACTTTTGTGAGCACCCACGTTGGGCACTTTCCCTGGGCCAAGGTGCCTCAGCATGTAGAAAAGCAGGGAGAAGAAAAGGTCTCCTCCTCCGTGGCCGGAGGGCAGCCTGGAATAAACCAAGCCAAAATGAGAGTCTGTCTGGGATATTGTGTTTTAGGGTTTAAAAAAACCACCCAAACATATACCTCCTCCTCCGTGATCAACCCATGTTTGTTTAATAATAGAAATTGTGTTTGTACTAGGATCCAACCAGGAAATTAGAAAGCATATTTCCCTGGCTTGTACACACTCTGAGCCACATGCGGGGGGAAATCAGACGTGGGCTGGTTCTTGAGTCCATCATCACTGGGTCCCTTAAGGAGCAGAGTGTCTCGAGGCTCCCAAGATGCTACCAG